>JAHWXV010419870.1:0-10833 GCA_024586415.1 Phrixothrix hirtus
TTACTAGCATGCCTAGTTCCTAAAATTATAAGCCTAACACTAATTACTAAAGAGTAAATTTGTGTCATAGATTAAATGAGTGTGAAGCACTTACTTCACTGAGATATCAGAGTTACTGCCAAACCATTCTTTTAATTTTTATACGTGCCGTTCCCCGGCATCTGTGCCCTCTAAGTTATTCAAGGCGTAACCTAACGATATACTCTTTTGTGTATCATACACAAAACATAACGGGGTGCAAGTTTTGCTGAAAAGTGTTTAACTGAGTCCGAAAGAACCTTATTTCATTTCCAAACTTTATTTCCTATTTTGTAAGAAACATCTTTCTTTCGAAGTTTATACGACTTGCTTGCTCGCTGATATGAGGCATTTAACCTCTGCTTAACTTCTGCGTAGACATTATGCAAACTTTTTATCTCATCGACGTATCTGTCTCTGTCTGCGGGAAGCAGTTCAAAATCTTTTGTAGAAGTTATGTTTCCATAATAATTTCCCGAAACCGGAACTTCACGTGCAAAATTCAAAAAATTTGGGCTAAATTTAGTTATTTCATGAACAGAAGAATTAAGAGCATATTGGATCTGGAACAAGTTCTTAGCCCAACTATGTTGTTGAACCCCAACGTTAGAAAGTATAGCTGTACTTATGTTGTGATTATATCGTTCAACAAATTTAGCCTCGCTATGATAACGTGCTGTGAACCAAATCTTTTGTACCTTGTATTTATCTGCCAAATTTTTAAATAATCTACCAGCAAACTGTGTGCCGTTAACACAGATTATGAATTGCGGTACGCCAGAAACCAGGAAAACGTTTTCTTCCACTAATCTAACTATTTTTGGAGCCACAGCTTAACGTAGCGGAAAAAGAAGAGTGTATTTTGCGAACCAGTCTGTCACGACTAAAAGATAGGAATAACCTTGAGATGATCTCACTAAAGGGCCTATCAAATCCAGTGCAATGATTTGCCATGGGAAACTAGCCCTCTTTTCTTCTCCCATCGAACCTACGTTAAGAGAAGCAGGGGACTTTTGTTGCCCACAAACAGTAGATTTTTTGATAAACCTGAGAATATCAATTCTCATTCGCGGCCAAAAGTATTGAAGTTTAATTCTTTTGAGAGTTATATAAAAACCAACATGAGCTGCCGTAGGCCCATCATGATGCGCGCTAATTACGCTATTTCTTAAAGAAGCAGGAGTTAACAATTTCCAGTCTTTAACATTAGAAACTAAACCAATGCCAGGATTGACATGTTTGTAAAGAAAACCATCTAAAATTTTCCATGCTGGATATTTGTCAGGGTGTTGAGAAACTTTTTACTTGAAATTATTATAATTTCTATCTAAATCTTGACTTGATATTTCTAAATTACAGATTTGACATTTTGAATCATCTGCCAATGGACTACGAGAAAGTGCATCTGGCACTTGCATAAGTTTGCCTTTGCGACGGACAAGATCGAACGAATACTGACTCAATCTGGCCGACCATGTCGCCAATTTACCAGACAGACTCTTAAGTGACTGTAACCACAACAAAGAATAGTGATCCGTAATAGCCGTGAACCATACGCCTTCAACGTAAGGTCTAAGTTTCTCGATAGTAAACAAAAGTGCTAGTAACTCACGCTCAGTTACTAAAAATCTTCGTTCTGCCTTGGACAACGTCCTCAAGCAATAAGCGATAACCACTTCGTGCTCATCAACAATCTGGGCAAGTATACCACCGATCCCAACATCAGACGCATCAGAATGTATTTGAAACGGCCTGGAGGAATCAGGGCGCCTCAACACAGGAGCAGACACGAGAGCCTGCTTAACTTGTGAAAATGCCTTATCCGCGGTAATAGTCCAAACAATAGTTGTTTCCTTTTCTTGCTTTTAACTAGTTCTGAAATAGGAACAATAAGAGTAGCGTGATATTTGATGAAACGTCTGTACCACGAGCACATTCCCAAAAAACGTTTACTCTCTGTGCTGTTCTTTGGCACACGGTAGTTCAATATGGCGGACACCTTTTGTTCATCGGTTCTGTAAACCGTCTTTATCCTAAGTAACGCAAAGAATTTTTAAAAAATTTACACTTATCTAAATTAACTGTAAGATTTGCATCTTTCAAGCATTTTAATACATCGTTAAGTAATTCAAAATGTTTTTCAAAAGTTTCCGAAATAATAATGACATCATCAAGGTATACAAAAATGTGAGGCTCAAGTTTTGGACAAAAAATAACGTCCCTCAACCTATGCTGTGTTTGAGCTGCATTCGACAAACCAAAAGGAAGAACTTTAAATTGAAAAGATCCTCTACCAGGAATTGAAAAATCTGTCTTTTCCTTAGAAGACTCATCCAACGGTATTTGCCAAAAACTACTGCACAAATCGATAGAAGAAATGAAACGTGCGACTTTCAACATATTCAAAATACTATCCACTCTAGGAAGAGGATACGAATCAGGTTTGGTTAAAGAATTGAGACGTCTACCATCAAAACAAAATCTATATGCACCGGAATTTTTTTTCACGAGGATAACAGGTGATGCATAAGGACTATGTGATGGTTCGATTACCTTTTGTTTGAGCATCTCATCAAGTTGTCTATCTAAATGCCTAAGCATATAAGATGACAATGGATATTGCCTCAATTTGAATGGTTTTGAGTCGCCTGTATCGATCGTATGTACCAATTTGTTTGTTAAACCTAACCTATCTTTACTGGCAATTTGTTGAAATGAATTAATTACCTCATTCTTTTTGATTTCATTGTCAAAAGTGGGCCCTTTGTCTTTAACAGTTTCTGTCACATCCAAGTTCAACTTTATCACCTAATTTAGTGGAAAAAAAGGAGAAGTGTTTTCTCTTACATTAACCTCGGAACCTTGTTTATAAAATTTACTCAAAGAAGAAAACCAATCTTTCTATTCTACACTTTGCCTAAAATTTTTGGAGGTTTTAGAAGTCTGACTTGGTAAATACCTCGCACATTTTACCGTCCTACTCCGTTTTGAACAATTACAGTTCTTTGTGGTTAAACCGTGTTCACCACACCTATAGAAAAATATTACACGGTTGGCTAAACACTGTTTAAAAATATGATTTGGGCCCTTGCAATTGTATCATACGATTTCCTTTCTTGTTCGATCATTAGTCGAAACAGTAAAATTGACAGGACGCTTTACGTTAACTTTACACATAGAAAAATTTTCCTTATTAATATTCGTAACATTAACTTGAGCATTACTGACTTTATTATTGCAAGCACAATGCTTACAATTCGAGGGTAAAACATTATTTACTCTTTCTTTACTACCTGCAACATCTTGTTCTATTCCCTCCTGTATATATAAACTAGAAACGTGTCGATTAATATCACGCGTAGCTTCATCTAAACGCTTACAAAGAATAACTAATTCATGTACGGTACTAATATTAGTTAGTGCAAGTTGTGCGTATATTTCGCAGAAAGATTTTTACGCAAGTATTTTAATTTTGTAGTTTCAGCTACTTGACTTAAACGATTAAATAATGCTTCCATTCCGGCAACATAAATATGAGTAGGCTCATTTCTACCTTGAAAATTTTTTCTAATAGCTCCCAAATTTCATCGTCGTAATCAGCTGGTAAAAATTCATTTTTCATTAAATCCACTAAAGAATCCCAATCTTTTGTGCGACCTTTAGCTGACCGAAACCAAACTAACGTTTAGTCACTAAATATTTCAACAGACGAAGCATATAATTACTTCTTATCGATTCCACGCGATACACAAAACTCATCTAATCTTTCTAAAAATTTATGGAGATCGTCCCCTTATTTAACTGAAAATTGCAAATTTAATTTATGCACCTTATAAGATTCATTTTTATAAGATTGTACTACTTGCAGTACGATAGGAAAAACTTCGGGCACGTTGCGCTCCGTTATACTATTACTAGAAGTGACCTTCTCTTGTAATAAAACATCTAATTTTAAACAAGACGCATATGACACGTTTTTAAAATCTACCACATCTTCATTGATTTGTTCAACTAATTGCAAACGCTGAACACGATTAGTTAAATATATAACACTAGATCTGATACGTTTATATAAAGAATCCGATTTTGGACCCTCAAAATCACTAATTAAACCTAGAAGAGATTCGATAGTCTGAATTATCACTTGTTTTTCCTCCTCGAAATCATATTTATGATCTATATAATTTAAAACTAAATTATCTGTATCCTTAGCAAGTAAACGCGAGAGAATTTTCCTTTTTTGACCAGCATCTTTTTGCTTACTTACAACGTTCCTAATTCTGAGTTCGTAATCTAATTCTACTGCTAATAAATCTATCGGACGGATTTCACTAATATCCATCATGCTAAATAACCAACAATATAACTAAATATTTAAATTCCCTGTTGCGTTAATTTTACATGCTCTGCAGTATACAATTGAATATAAATAGTTTGCAAAACAAATCAATTACTGGTTGCTAAACTCACCCGTCACTGATGACAGTCTGCCTAATGACTCGTGCCTGATTAAGAACAGTGGAAAATATTTTTGAAGCTCCACAATCGTGCCTCACGTTCGGACGACACCTATATGTGTTACACAAAAAGTGCACACGATCGGAAAGGTTGTTATTTCCTGGTGAACCCAAGTAATTTTGCTAGCTCTAGCGATGAGGTAAGAAATTCGGGAATGATGAATGAGTTTAAAAATGTTGAGCGCCAACACGTCGTTTATTTACAAAATGTTTTGATCTGCTCCTTTTCCTTTTGTACAAAAGAAATCGGGTACAATGGTAAGTAAATTACCTAAAACAGATTTAATTAGGCACAGGTACATCTGTATTTAAATAGGTAAATATTTTATAACTGTAATACTTCATTCATGGGTAAACGTAATTTTTCTAAGGCTAATCCATTCAATTGATGAAGATTTCAGCATGTCTAACAGTAACAGCAACGGTATTAGCCTCCGGGATATAACTGGTACTCTGAAGACGTTCAAAATACCTCAAGGCATGCAAGCTGGCGGAAATGCAGATTTCCTCACCGTAGATAAAAAAATTATTTATTGTTAATGAAACATCCAAATAATTATAGCTGAATTTTCGAAGTATATAAATAGAAAAATTTACCAGAGAAAACATGATTAAATTGTAAACTGTTCCCAAATTTATGTCTTCCAACATATGTTTATTAACAACTAATTAAAATCGGCTACTGTCTAAACAGAGAAAAAACTCATCTCCGTACGAAGGGCACCAAAAGTTCGTGATTATCTAGGAATAAACTAGATATCCATTTAAATATATTCTTTAATTCTCGCGTGGCACTGCCACGAAAACACTGCGGCGAAAACTTTGTCCCGCACATTTGCAACGAAAAATTGCTTATTCGCACAGGAGAACAAAAAAATGACTATATCTCGCTTTCAATTTGTAAAAAAGCAAATCAGAAGATCGCCTATGTCCGGCGTCTCCGCTAAAAAGCCTCGACCGCACCTCACGGTTGTTCCTTTTCGCACACGTGTCCCTACACACATGCTTTAAAAATCAACTTTTCAATACAAAATTATAGAATAGTATATGCGAACTAAAAACATATTTAAAAATTTAGAAACCACTAACTTTCGTAAATTCTTTTAAAATTTTTGATTTACATTATTTAATTGAACATTATTACTTCATCACTGCAAAATGAACGTAACAAAAGATTGATAATATTCTAGGTTTATAGTAATTCCTGCAGGAAATAAAAATGAATTTATTCTTAATGCATCACTTTTATTTTCTACAAAATCCAAAAGTGTAGATTATCATGGGAACATCTGCTCCGAGATGTTTACCAAGTGTTTTAGAACCGAGCTAATTCTAAATTTGAATAATATAAGCCTAATTGTATTGGATAATGCGAGTTACCACTGCAAACAGATAGAAAAAGTGACTAGTGTCTCATTCATAAAAAAATTATATAATTATTTGCTAAAACGCGGATTACCTTTGAACCGTTAATGCAAAGAAAAGCTTCTGTAATTAGTCAAAGAAAATGTTAAAGATATAGTACATGAGATTGATCAGATTGCATTTAGTCATGGCCATAAAGTATTGCATTCATGTCCACGCAAATTAATCTGGGGTGACTGTATTGATCATTATAATTAAATACATATAAGAAGACGTCATGCACAATTTAATCATAAACATATAAGAGCAAAATTAATGGAAATTACTGGCAAAATTGCGACGAAAAGTGTATATTAGATTAATGGAATACAGAACAAAGTTTAACCTAGGTGAACCAGTAATAATAAATTTCGGAGATACAAATTCTGAATCTGGCGCATGCGTTGAAGATACTCGTTTCCAGTAATTATTTATGCTATAATGTATGCATTTTTTGATATCTACACTCAAATAAATAAAGCGGTATTTTGTACATTTTTGTTTTATTATTTCAATAAATCATTAATTTAGTGAAATCCATATTACACTAATTGAGAATTGTATCTAATATATTGAGAAAAAACAAAACCAAAAGTTCCCAAGAAATGTTTTATGTTGTATAGGCACAGCCTACATATGTTTCGGTTTCTTTAATTGTAAATAATCATCAAAGCAATTGCATTCTTCATTACTCTGGGATATTCTTGATTACATATAAAATTTAAAAAATCTCTTTCGCTGTTAACACAAAAATCGGAGTGTAGCTATATTTACAAAAATAATTTTTTTTTTAATTATATGCATCGTTAGAATTAACGCTGTAAAAACTCATGTGGGAAGTATATTAAATCATTTTTCTGACAGTTTTTATTTTTTGTAATTATTCGATGTAATTAGCCAATTTCGTGTTATTCATAGTAGCTGTGGATTTTTAGATGGTACCATATTAGTTTTATAATCTTTTGTGGGTTTTTAGATGGTACCATATTAGTTTAATAATCTTTTTGATATCCAGAATTACGCGTCTGGCAGTGAAAAAAAACAATTTGGTTAATTGATTTCGCAACAAAAAATTAATAACCCTTATAGATTTCACCATTCTAATGGGTACTTTTAAAGCCTGCGAAATCCACCAAGTTAAAGAGATATCTTTGCTCGTTTTATACCAAGTGGGTACATTAAAAAATTACTAAGAAAGCGAGTATCTTAACCTAAGAATATTTTAAATTGTCATTCAAACTGTAACTTAAAAACTTAAATAAGAATACACATACTAAACAAAAGTTCTACTTTTCTTAAGTTATCTCACAAACTAAGTTTTTAAACCTTCTACGGTGCCAGATCGGGACTATTTGTTGTATGTTTCACTACTTTTACTTCAGAGATCTTCAAAAATTGCTTTGCTTGAAGTGCTGCATGGCTTGAAGCATTGGTAGTGCAGGATAATCTCATTTCTAGGACCTTTTGAAAACTACGTGGCAGGCATATTATGTATCGTGCTGTAGTAGCCGTGTTTCAAGCAATACACTTTTAAGGAAATACTATTTATACGAACATGTGAGACGACTGAAATATATACATGCAAGTGTAAATCATAGTATAGGGTAACAACGATAAATTCTGCAATAAAGTAAATCAAATTTTAATTTTTAGTAAATACTTTCACTATTGTCTTTCAAAATAGTCACCCTAAAACAACTCCCTGTCACAACAAATCTTTAAAAGGTTATTCATGCTTTACTAAAGACTGGTAAATATTAAACAAATAAATACATACATATTTCAAATGGTTTATGGTATTTTACAAGTACCAGTAAAGTCGATCACAGTGAATTATAATTTACGGATTCAACTCGCTTTGGACAACTATAAGTGAGATAGAAGATGGCTAACAAACGTAAGGCTACACATTTTTAAACACCTTTATGTGCTATAAACTCTTTAATTTGAAATTTTATAAAAAAAAGCGTATAGAAGAAAACATCTTTAAAAAAATTAGTTCTATATTTTGATCTTGACAAAAATTTTAATTTTCGATTTTATCATTGTATTCTCAAAATCTAAGATTTTAAAAAAAAAATCAGGATATATTAAAATAATTTAGTAGATATCTGCAGCAATTTTCATAACAATCGGTTTAATTTTCTTATTTTACCACTGTAGAACAGCCTTAAAAATATGCATTGTATTATCATTGAATCGGTATTCATTATTTTTGGTTAATATGGTTAATTCTGGTTGCAAAACTTTATTGTTATTTATCTTAAAACTGTAGTATCTAGTATCGTTATTGCAAACCTCACAAATCTCAAATTTCACAGATTGATATATGTAGTTAATATGAAATAAATCGATTCCGGTTATAGATACACAACTAACGTTTCCCATACGTGTTTACACCATTACATTGAAATTCCAAATATTTATACTAAATAGATATATATGAATTTTCAAACGCCTGTATTATATACCATAAAGCCGCTAATTTATTTTTTAAGTAAAGTTCGCTTTAGACCCTGAAAATAAAAAACCGTTTTTGACATTTAAATTGTCTGACGATGATATGATATATGGACTTCTATTTATTAATCAAAGCATGACAAAGATATATGTACCTTCCCTGATCGGTTTTCATATAACCAGTTGCATCAAAAGTTCCCGCCACTTTTATTTATATCACACATTCTTGATAAACGTTAATGATAATCAAATGATAATGTCACCTGTCATATATTATTTTAAGATTAATCGAAGGTTTAACGAAAAATATTAAATTCGTCCCTTAATTTGACATCAACATCAATGACTGCAGAGAGAAATCTGTACGATCGAAGGCGGTAACGTAATAATTCGACAAACGGTGTCAGATTCATTCAATTGCTTTTCTAATACAGACACTAGAGTAGAAGATAAGCCGTGTTCAGGTTGTCAAACCACCTTGATCGAAGATGTTCCACACGTTGCACTGGAAAAACAAATCGATGCTAGTAGTCGCGAATTACTAAAGACATGGGGACTTTCAAACAAGACTGTTGTTCGATATTTTCAACGTTTTAGTTCTTGTTGTAATGTCCTCAAACTAATGTACAAGAATTAACCAAAATGCACCAACATAACAACATAACCTTTTCTGGCGCCCGATTGTAACATCAGATGGGACGTAGAACTTTTTTATCAAACCTAATGAGTACAAACGATGGGCCCCTAATGAAAGAATGCCAAATTTGATGAACAGGCAACATCATTTTCGCAATAAGGTCATGTTAGCATGTAGTAACATTTTGAAGGAATAGGGCATTTTGGGCTAGTTCTACACATATGGCAAAGCTGTTAATAAGGAGCTGATTTTTTGTTAAATAAAATATAGGTGCAATTTATAATAATATCACGAATTAAATTCGTACTATATTTAGGTCAATCGCATTCATATATTTTTGCTTTCTCTTACCCTATATGAAATATAGGTAAAAGAGAAAGTATTGTTTTCGACCAAAATTTTTGTGGAAATACACGTTTTCGGGTCCACTGAGTACGAAAATCATGTTGTTGAAAATTGGCCTGTGTGTGTATGTGTGTGTGCATGCGTGCAGGCATGCGTGCGTGCGTGCGTGCGTGTGTGCGTGCAAGCGTGCGTGAGTGAGTGTGTGCGTGCATACGTGTGCTTGTGAATATCATAACTCAAAAACAATAAGCCCTAAAATAACAAAATTTTATATTTGAGTTTATATCCATCGTCGCACGCGACCGTAATAATTTCACTAAATTCGAAAAACCAGAAGTGCCAATTTACTCTTGTTACTTTTTGGTATTTGAGATTTTTTCGAAATCGGCTTTAACGATTTTTTTAAAATGACTGCATTTCTTAGAAATATAATGCCCCTTCATATAATCTAGCCCGTTTTTCATAAAATTTTCCGTAAGTCGAGTAACCGGAAGTAATTTCGCCATTAAGTCTGAATAAAATAATTAGGAAACTAAAAACCCCAGCTAAATGAAAATTTATATTTAAGGTCATAATTACCTTAGTGTGCTAAACAAAGGATTTGGTTAAAATCGAATAACCGGAAGTACCGCCTTATTTCTGTCATGTTTATATGTTTACCGAATTTTCTGTTTTTCAAAAATTTCTCGAAATCGGCTATAACGATTTTTTTATAATTTATTGTATTCTTGAGCATTTAAGACCCTTTCATATAATTTAGGCGGATACACAGAAAGCTTTCTGTAAATGGAGTAACCGGAAGTACTTTCACTGTTAACTCTGAATACAATGACTATGAAACGAATAGCCCTAATTAAATGAACATTTATATTTGGGGTCATAATCGCCTTTTTCTGCAAAATAAAAAATTTGGTTAAAATCGAATAACCGGAAGTACCACTTTATTTCTGTCATTTTTAGATACTTTCCGGTTTCTTCATTTTCACGATTTTCTTGAAATTGGCTTTAACGATTTTTTTAAAACTTAGTATATTTCTTAACTACTTAATTTAGTTTTATATTAAGCAAGGAGTTTCTCTAATAAATTTTTAAAAATCGAGTAACTGGAAGTACTTAGTGTATTAGTTGTGGACAAGGAACTCAATAATAATTATAATATGAAAATCCAAAACTATATTTATGTTTTATATCTTCTGTATATGAGGCAGAACTTTATTCTTGCGATGTTAAGTTTTTGCGATTTTCTGGAAAATGTTTTTAGCAATGTTTTTGAAACCTACTACGGATCTTATGTCCTTCACATCTTTTTACGCGAACTTAGAGGTTTTCCTGAAAAAATGCGTTGAAGCGAGTTATCAGAGAAAATCTCTGGAGTTAAGCAAGGTGTTACGTGTCCAGTAACTTGTATGGGTGACCACCAGAATTATCGTTCCCAAAATAAATGTAAATAAT
>JAHWXV010419909.1:0-12986 GCA_024586415.1 Phrixothrix hirtus
CCCCCCCCCCCCCCCCCCAGTAACAATCAGTTAAGCACGGTATAAATGGGCACAATTTGCAATGTAGCTTTTATTTTTAAAACATCTGTTGACAACGAAACGCATCTAATAATTGACGTAAATTGGCATAATTTAGTTTATCAAGATATCGGTCACTGACATTTAAAAAGGTGTATCATTTTACAGTCTTGTTTTTATGCGTCTGCTTCGAAAGTTAAAATAAACGCGTACAACCCTGCTCTACTATAGAAATGTTTATTTAGTAAAAAACACTTACTCGATGATATTTGTATATTTGAAAGCATGCGCATAATCGACTCATCATTTTAAGAAAAAAAGAATTATTAGTATTTGTATTGATTTTAATTCTATGCTTAATGTCGTGTTATCTGGAACACCCTATATATATATATATATATATATATATATATATATATATTATTTTATGTATTCTTAGGTATGTTTGTGCGATTTCATAATATTTATAGGGATGGCATCCACAAATTTGAAAGTATCTACAAAACACATAGGTACCTTTATAAGCATTCCATTCGGCAATCCGTGAGACATTCAGTGCTTAAATGTATTATTTACTTTGCTTGTTGTAGATCGATATCATTTTTATAAGTATACCATAGCAACTGAAAATATGGTGTCAATATTTATCTTTTAATTATACTTTATGTTCACGTAGTTCTTACGCCTATGTCCACTGTGAACAAGCCCCCACAGCAAAGTCTATATCGTTATCTTTATCGCTGTACGCGCAAGCTACCCTGTCTATAAATTTTCTACTTTAGTTCTGTTTTATTTCATTTCTATTGCAAGGGTAAATAGAAGTATAATGATAATTACGATATTTGATTTTAAAATGTTTATTAAAATACTTCCATGGATTACCTCTATATTAAAACTTTGAAGACAACATGAAGGCATATGTTAAGTTAGTTACCACAAATATTACCTTCCAGATAACATACTAAATAAGTTAATGCTTAGAAAACGTAGGTTCACTATAAGCTACTATCGGATGAAAAATGAATTGACCCCTCCATTTAAAAACAAATAGAAGAGAAACTACTGAATCAAATCAAATTAAATAAACTCGGTTGGATAGAGGACTTTATTTTGCATAACATACTTAAATTTCACAATTACATAATTTTTACTTTTTACTAAATTAAAAAGGATATCATAAAAAGCGTGTTTTTCAGCGATTTTAAAAAATTCTATCACTTTATTAATCAATTACTCGGCAAGTATTACACAAAATATATTTAAATTTTAATCATGGATACAAAAAAAGCATATTAAATTTAAATTAAGTTTGTAATTTGATATCTTTGTTAGCGTTACTGTTATAAGATAGAAACGCAATGGTTGCGTTTTACCATTCTAGCAAACATAGCGACGAATTGTTGGTATCAAGTGATAGCACTTGATAATTAGATAATAATTATTTAAAGACATTTATGAAATCTTGAAAGAACAACCTATAAAAAATGTTTAAAGTTTTTAACAAGAAAGCGTCGCAATACTCCAGCGCGGTGAGGTGGGTTACGCTTTAGAAGGTATAACCGTGTTATGTTTAATCGAAGCGGCATATTATATCGTACTGCTTAAAATACTTTGAGAAGCGACAAAATTGGGACAAAATTTTATTTAATGATAAGGTAATTTATTGAAATATAAAATTATTACGAAATGCGTATTTAATTATATGTTACAAAGTAGGATGTACAACATACATATTATTTATTCTTAGAATGTAGTCAGTATGACACAGGAGAATGTTTTCATATACTGTATGCATTTAACATTCAAAAGACAAATTTTTCACGATCCATTGTTCTAAAGTCAAATTATCTTCACATTCGTTTAAGTAATTTAACTTTAAAAATAAACAGTTAAACAAAGTTCGTCAATTCACCTTATACTATTACGTATTATGACACCTTTACATACCTATAACTATTTTCAGAAGTGTTAAAAATGATGTAACAATTTTTGAATCAACAACCGACATCCAAATCGTTATCTATCTCTTTTTAGTATACTAAATTATTGAATATAAAATTGTTATGTCACTATCAACTCTGCTGAAAATGGGTATATCTAACATAATGTATGATTTCATTTTAATCATTTTTACATATTATTATCCCCACTATCTTCAATATTATCAACATCTTCGATAATATCATCATCAGCTATATCTAAATATTCACTATCTATATGAACAATTAATGGTTATATCGCTAAATCCACGAGATGATCTTTTTCTCTGTATTTTTATTCCACTTTCTTTGCATGCTCTATACAATTAATCCAAACAGAATTAGGAATATTTTGCATAGTTTAAGGCATAAAGTCAAGACGTCGTTAATTTTAAATGTGGTGCTTAGTTTTGCTACATTATTTTTAAAGTATGCCCAAATTAGTTCTGTAGCATTAAATTCACAATGAGCAACCGGCAACCACAGAAGTTTAACATCATCACCTCTTAGTTCCCTCGTTATCTATTCCAGTAGATATTTCTTTTCAAAATAGTACGAAAGGGATATTTCCAAAAGCTGAGCTTTAGTCATTTCGTGAAAATTATTAATTCCATCTGATACTATTACCTGTTGTTTGGCCACCCATTCAATAATTTGTCCCTTAGTCCAGGAAACTGTTTGTTCATTTCATTATGATAATCTGCACTACCCCTTTTACCAACAAAGCATTTTAATGCACCATTCAAAAATCCATTTTCATTGCCAATGTGTAAAATAATAACCCGTTGTCTAGAACATGATGGTCGTTTGATTCTCCTCGAAAACTATTTACTTCTTGAACTCCTGTACGATATTGATCGAAATTATTTTTTCGCCCAACGGAGTAACGTATCATTAGAAAATTCTGGTAAACCATCAACGTTATTTTTCAATCTCTGATTTAAATTGTAGGAAATTTTTGTTCCGAGTAAAAATTAAATATTTTCCGTCTAATTATTCTCTGTAAAAGTTCATCATGTTCTATCATTTTGCCGCGGCCGCTTTTTTATTTTGCAGAACCAATTGTGCCAGATTGTAGGTATTCTGAACTTACACTTTTTATAGTACTTTCACTGATTTGTAAACATTTAGCTGTTCTTTGTATAACTTTATTGATATTAATATTATCCTGACCATTTACCTTTCCTTGTTCAAAATAATCTCTGACTTTTAAAATAATTTCTATTATTTCTTAGCTACAATAATATCGCGACATTTTTTATCTTTTCATTTATGTTTTAATTTTAGGTAGTAAGTACACTTTACACCTGCATTTTCATTTTGTACCTGATTATATATTAAACGAAACCTATTTATTTGTTTGTTGTAGTATTGATTCAGCTGTAAATATAAATCTTGAAAAATACATGTTTAAAAATAACATGATGCACAATTCATAAATAGCAATTATAGGGAGTCCATAATACAACTTATTTATATTACATTTACGGTTAGATACGCAGTATACCGCACATCTAAGGCCAGGAACTGAACGGCTAACTTTGCATTTCATTTTATCTGCTGAACAAAGATAAATGCACATATTTGTCCCTACTGTGAACCACAAAGACAAAACGATATCAAGATAGTATTTTACTCATTTTTATCTACAAGTTTGTTTAAACCAAAATTTATTAGGACTTCTAGTAACTGAATACCTTCTGTTTACGGAAAGATTCTTTTATACGAAAATTATAAGAACAAGGTTAATTTAATTTATACTATACTCTAGCCAATCTATTCTTGTGTTGATAGTTTAAATATTTCAAGTAATTATTTTAATAAATAAAAAAGTTACAGGAACTAAAGTTGACTTTTCGTTTGTACAATCGTAAAAATTGCACTTTTCAACATATTTTTTGACTTCACTTTTAAAGGAATCAATCCTTAAGTATAATTACTATAAGTGTGATTAAGCATTAAATTATCCATATAATGCTTTTTGAATTTTTCAGTTTCACCTCATAGTTTTCTGTTTATTTTTATCTAAAGACAGGGGTCAATACATTTGCATTCGATAATAGTACGAATTTATTTTGAAGTGCGTGTAGCTAATGAGACATCTAGCGTGTGCAATATATCGAAATCAAAGTAATTCTAAAAGAGCAATATTTTATGGAAGCGTAGAAATATTTAGTCAAAAATGCTTTCTAAGGTTCCATAAGAAAATCTTTAGTCATTGAGAAGATTTTGTTGTATAGATTGGTACATATATATATTTATGCAAAAGTTTAACGAAACATCTGTGTTTTATGTGTTCTAATATATGACATGATGTATTATTTAAAAATACTGTTTGATTGTTATGAAAAATGGAAAAAGGAGAAAACTAACTTTTGTGTTAATGTTTTTAATATGAATACAATATCTATCAAATCTCAGTTAATGTTACATAATATGCAAATGCATGTAGGATGATAGTGAGATATTTATTTATACATAACTAGCGAAGTATTTACAATGAACGCTTTAAGTAGCATTTCATATTGTGACTAGATATATCATATATTTTGATTGACGGTAGCAAATGTTGTGTTATGGTAATCACGGTTACTTTACATTGATGATTACGTGTTGCAAAACATATTCTAAACCTTTATACCAAATGAACACCTGATGATTCTAATTACAAAGATCAGTGGCTAATTTTGAAGTAATAATTTAATATTGAACTATTTTGTAACTTTTTAATAATTTTATGAAATAATAACGCAGCACTTTCCATTTTCGATTAGTTGGACATATTGATTAAATATGTATATACAATGTAAAGCGACTAACACAGTTAAAGAGATCTTTTCTGATGGATGCTTGAGAAATAGATACTTGCTTTATTATAGAGGTCTATAAATTGATTTTAAGGACTTATTGTAATAGTGTTGGTTTTCATTATTATAACACCATTAGAATGGTGTTGGTTTTCGTGATAACATATCAAGTATCAAGAACTTCATACTGAGGGTACTGTTGGAGCTACGGAGTGTTTTAACTTTATAGTATTACATTGAATCAAATATACCATTCTAATTTAATTATTGATACAACAAACGATTTCCGCAATAAAATTATTTTGAAAACAATAACACTATTGTAGGATACAGGACAACTTAGAATAATGTGTGTAAATTAAGAAATAATTATTATTGTTAGGTCTGATATACCATGACAAACTTCATTAAATATATATACATTTTATGTCTAACAATATTATTCCTGAAAAATTTAAAAAGAATTTTGGATGATCTTTTCACTCTATTTTTGTATGTCTATTGTTTTTGAATAAACTCGATGAAAATACATTTATGGAGATATAAATCGATATTTGGAATTGATGACTGACAAGCTAGCTTCATCACTGTTTAAATAAATGAGGTAACTAAGCGAATTCACTATTCACTATTATCTCTGACCTACGTTTTTTCAACAGTAACTGTAAGATGCCTTTTAAGGAGAACAAATATATTTAAAGAATCGGTTTTTGATTTCAAACTAAATTTTGTTTCAAAATCGTTCAACTAATCAGCACGGTTGCTTTCACCAGCGAAAACACTAGAGTTGTAATTGCAATTACGTAGCTACAAATTAGCCAATCAATTGGTACTTTTCACTATGAATGTTGGTTTTAGGGAGAAACTATTTTTGAGTTATTCGGATACTTTAACAAACCCCAAAGGAAAAAGTCGTCAGTGTTAGATTGCAAGATCTTTGAAACTAACTGATATGATTGATAGTTAAATTACGCAGTAAGTAAATTGATATAACGCAATTTTTTGATAAACTTTGTAGCTCCTTGTTCTATATCGTTGATAGCAAGCACAAGAAATGTTGATTGCCTCAGATAGAATCTATAAAAGCCTAGTTTTATCGTTTTGTAACGCGCTCCACTTCCAGTAACAGCTTGACTAACACTCTTTTGACAGATAAGATTTGATGATCTCTTTCTCTAAAAGCTACACTAAACAGTAATGCTTCGATAATGGGTGATAATTCGTGAGTTTTTATCCCTAAATACGGAAAGTTTATTTAGTTACATACCTATTCAAATTAACATGCACTAAATATGATTTTCTAATAAAAATCAGCATGAACTTATAGGCTTGTCAAGTATCCAATTTGAACCCAGAGGGAATAGATCCCTTAAGGGATTAAGAAGCACTTTGGCCTTTACATTTGTGCACTTTGAAAGACTTTGATATTTAAACAGTCGAGTAAAGTAGAATTGCATGATTTTGACCTTGACAGATCATTCGACTTGTTAAGGTATGCGTCTAGTCAAATCATATTTAAATTTTATTTACCAAACGCTATAGTAATGTTTCCAGCAATATGTAATTCTAGTTCGTTAATCTTTGTTTTTACCATGAATTTATTTTGTTTATGCGGAATTTAATGTACTTTAATTTCCTTGACACTAAAATAGAATTTTAATCCATTGAAATTAAAACTATCGCGTTAGTCATGGAAACAAGTGACTACACATGGCGTCTTAGTCCCGGGACCAAAATGCCACATTTAGCCGCTTGCCTCTATGACTAAGGCGACAGTTTTAATCTCAAGTGATTAACATTTTACTCTAGCTCCGAGAGGGATAAAGTAAATTTAATGCCGTATAAATAAACTAATCTATATCAACAACAACAGTTAACCAACTGATTAATAAAACTCGTCAAGCATGCCTCGAACAAAATAATGAGAACTGCTTAGCGTTCTTATAAATAACAGGAATCGAATCGAAAAGTGCATAAGACTTGACATAGGTTTAGTGGGGAGGGCTAAGGTTTAGTTTCTAAAGATAATTTTTATTATTATGACAATTTAGTATAGTAAAATTTTTCGGCGAAAATTTGGATTTCGACTATTTTTGTCATTCTAAACAACTTCGCTTGGTAAACTTTTAAGACCAAGCTAGTCCTAATATGATTTTTCAGTTTTTTGCACCTATTTTTTATTGGAGTATCCTGGTAATTTTTAGTAAAATTATTTAGAGTTTACACAAATTTTTTTAGGCCATAGTGCATTTGACCAAAGTTTGAAATCGATCAGAAAATAAATAAGGCAGATACAGGGATGAAAAATGAAGCACGCTGTATATATTTCAGGCCTAAAGTGCTTTTTAATTTCTCGAGGAATTATTTCTTCCGTCGTTGCTCTAGAAGTAAACTTTCTCTCTTAGGATTAAAAAGTGTAGTTTAGACCCTTGGTATATAGTATATTATCAAATCTAAATTTATGTGTTTAAATCTATAAGTGAATGTCTTATATCCAAGATAAAGTGCAGGTATTCAACCAACCAATATACATATATCATAGTTTATACCATTTACCACCAACCCAGTGAAATGGAACTTCACTGCCTAATTTTATGGTTCTTTTTGTTACATTTTAGTTACTATAAGACCATTATCTGTATTGGTGTTCCGATTATCCTAAAATTTAAATTAAACGTAGATCTATGCCTTGTAGTAACTTGAATTTCGTTTCACTGTACTTTATATCTTACAAAATTTGCCATACTGGTAATTATGTCTAATTATTTGTATAGTATGTTGGTATGCCATTAGTAGAATAACTGTTTATGTACTAGATTTTCCCTTTGCTTTTCTTATTTCTGTTATTAACGGCAATTAGTCTTAAAAAGTTCATTTTAGAATGATTGAACTTTCTTGTAGATTAAAAAGAGTATATAATTCAAAAAGTATTGTTTGAATACTATAATGCATGTTTCTTGTCCCATATAAAATATAGCATAAAGTTTTGGGTGTCTAGCTCCACCTCACGCTTTTTGAATTACAAAAAAGTTGGTTTTTTCAAAAGATTTTCCTGTAGAACTGTATTTAAAAATTTAAAACTACTAACATTACCTTATACCTATATATTATAAACACTTGGTATTTATGAAATTAAATTTGGACCATTTACTTGCAATTCTATAGTCATGGCTATAGCACATGACGTAGCGGTGATTTGATGATTCCTAGTAATAAATTGATACTTTATGAAAATGGTCCACAAAGTATAAAGCTTTTCATTTCATTATATTTATTGACAATACTATATATGCAACGTTTGTATATGTTCAATGCTTGTATTTGAAATGGTCAATATATCTACCTATCTATGTATCTATTTTGGTTATATAACCGTCAACTATAGCAGTTGATTTATTCTCGACATAAATGGACCATAGATTTAATGTTTGTACGTGTATTGGCTGG
This sequence comes from Phrixothrix hirtus, assembly GCA_024586415.1. NCBI lineage: Eukaryota > Metazoa > Arthropoda > Insecta > Coleoptera > Phengodidae > Phrixothrix > Phrixothrix hirtus. The sequence continues at coordinate 8,252 of JAHWXV010419909.1, forward strand.
TTAAGCGCCTAAACTTGACTTTCTTTAGACATTCTCATCAAAAAGATGTTTTCTAACTTAATCCTTAGACTCGTCTTATTATTGATCATGTTATATTTTGAACGTTTCTCCAAAATCTATAATTCCTGATGAAGATGATCACTTTTATAATATACCTATACAAGAGAATGTTTTAATCGAAAACGTTTAATCTAAAATGTAGAAAAAATAATGTTGGTAGGAGAATACCATTTTCTTTTATTATTGAAATGAACTCCAATCACCTAGAAATACGTTTATGTACACACAATCACATGCTTCGTTGTTGAATAATGCATAATTTACAAGTTAGGTACAAACTTATAAAAATACCTGAGGATCTTTGATATCACTTCCTGATACGCTTAGTGTGATATAAATTTTCTTGAAATTCGATGACGCCTTCCTGCTAGACATTTTCCGCGTTGAAAACAATTTGCTGTATTTGGGCTCCAATAAAATACTAGATTTTCTCCTCATTACGCAGCGCTCTCTATTTTAAATTGGTGTGATGTGGGGGTGTGATACTACGAATATGAACAATGGGTCCTTTAGTAACTCTGAAATCATATACAATTAGTACTAAGCAATTGAAGTTAACCTATTCTGTATAATCACACGTAGCCAAAAATCACTCCGCAAAAGCGATGTCTTAAGAGGGTTCTCCTCTTAATATCCTGTTTTAGTTGTTAATAAAATGTCTGTTCCTCTGTACGTCCAACCAATTTTTAAATGTATTCAGTATTTTTCCATCTCGTATTGCTGGTTTCCTTTCAAATTAACAAGGTTGGTTCTAATGGAAATGATGTAAATTTCTAAATTTCTTCTACGCCGTATTCCTATCTTTAGTTATTTAATTTTTGGAAGTTTGCTGTTTCACGGGCACGTTATTTATTATGGTTATTTACTCAAGTTACAAAAAATTTTGTCTTATTGGATCATTTTTCGTACTACCTTTAAATATGACATTTATTTTAATTTTTGTATGTGGAATTCAGATCAAAGTGTGAATTATAATGTCTATTAATTTTGTATTGAGTTTCAAGCCAAATTTCCTTACTGTATGATTGCATTATGAGCGATAACTTAATGCCACTTAATTCTCTAATTATTTACATTTATTGGAATATAATGTCTCTTACTCTGCAATATCTATGTATGATAAACTATCTACGTGTCGCGAGATTTTTCCGTATCCATGTACAAGTATGTAACTGTAGGAATCTAAAATTGGGCTTCGTCGGAGTAGTTTCGCATTGTGTGAAACCACCTTGCGTTGGTACATCTGGGTATTATGGTCAGTCACTATTTTGACTTTACTGCACAACAAATAAACTTTCAACCCATTAAGACCCTAGATAATTGCAAGCAAATGTAGTTCAGAAGCTGATTAACGTGTTTCTCTCGTCTGCAATTCCTGTTAGCATAGTTATTAGCTTCAGTTGTTTTAACAAGTTTTTTTATGAATACAGTGGATACAGCAATTGCAAATGTGTCTGTCTCGAGCGCAAATTCATTACCTTAGTTTGGGGTTTCTAATATTGGCGCATTATAAAGCGTATACTGTAATATTTTCATTGCATTTATTCTTGCGGGTTGTATCTTCGAATTCGCGTTTCTTTATTTCTTTACATGTAACCTATCAACGGGCTGGTAATTCTATCATAACCTTTTATGCGGTGTTGATGAAATCCTACAAACCCTAGGAATTACTTTATTTGTTTTTTTTGTTCTTTGTAATGGTATATTCCATAACTACTCTAATCTATCGTACCTGCGGTTGCCGAGGAATTCTACCTCCCCTTGAGGTATTGTGCATTTCTTAGATTTGGTGGTTAACCTTGCGTATTTTACTCTTCGGAGTACGTTTTCTAGATGGATAAGATTTGCTTGTATATTTTGGGTGTTCACTGATGCATAGTCCAAATAACCACATGCACATTCTTCTACACCCTTTAGTACGGCGTCCATTCGTCGTTCGAATACTGACGCGGAGCTCCTTAACTCAATTGGCATTCATATTAACGTGAAATTCCCCTCCATTTCTATCGTATCGAGAAATGTTTGACTCTCTTTTGCGACCGCCACTTCCAAAAAGCATCTACTTAAGTCATATAAGCTTATATCTCGCTGCCGCTATTTTCGCAACTAATTGCCCCATACTTGGCATCCCGTAATTATATGGAACTGTTATTGCATTTAAAATTTTACAGGCTGCACAAGATATGTCTTTGCCTCTTCCTTGTACTAAAATGAGCGGTGCATGAGCTGTTATAGCGGTGAATTGATTCTAACCGTACTAGTTCTTTTTATTATCAGAGTTTCCTTTGTAGGATCGTATCTGAATTTGTTTCTCGTCGGTCAACTTTAGCTTATATTGCCTTAACTGTGTTTTACCTGGATAGCTATTGAGCACTTCTTTGTTATTCCTTATTACATCCTTTATGTGACTTTTGTTTTCGATTATTTTCATTTAATTGGTCGATTTGACATTTTAATACATCTATCGAACTTTCTTCTATTGTCGGCATGGATGGTGGTGTATTTTGTTCTAAACTGTCAACATATTCTTTTAGTGCATCTAGATACGCTGGTGTTTTAGTGCAAGGCTTTAATGTGTTTGAATGAAGGACATCGTATGTTGATTTTTGCCAATTTTATGTTGATAATTTACTTGACCTATTCTATCTAACGCTTCGTAAAGCCTGGCACAATAGCATTTGATTTTATAAATTCCCGAAGGGCTTAATACTAAGACATTTTGTCCTTTAATAAAATCTTGCGGTTTCACTTTTTATCATAATACCTTTGTATAGTTTTGTCTGATTCTCGTGGTTAACTTGGTGTCTAATTTCTACGCTAAGCCATTTCTCGTACGCTAAAGTGACCTCTAAGATCACGTGTGAATAATAATTTACAAGGTTAGTATACTAAGGTGTTGTTGATACTGTTTGCTGTTCTGAACTTTATGTAACCTAGGAACCGATTCCAATGCATCTCTGATTCATCTGATAAGATGTCGCGTAAGGAAAATTTAGTAATCGGTGCAGTACTTCTACTGCTCATTGTATTTGAAGATAGTATAGGGAGATAAATATGTGGTGCACTCTTGCCTTACACCACAATTCTTGTATCAGATCTGATCCGAATTAGACCCGAGATCACTCTGGCTTCCTTTCGCCCATCCAAAACGACAAAATATTATTATTAGATGGGAACAAAGCATTTCCATTCGTTTATCTACCGTCAGTGATCCCAACGGCTATCATGTGCTTGCTTCAACTACCTTAAGTATGTATTTATTTCCCCTTACTGAGATTAGAGGGAGTCTGGTTAATTTACACTTAACCGAGTCCATAGTTCCGATATAAGCGAAACTTGTCCCATATTTTCTCGTCGTCTATATTTCGCATTACTTATAGCTTTTTCATACTAAGGAGGCGCTTATTATCATAGTTACTCACATTACTGAGCTAATTCGTTATTGAGGATTTAACGGAACTGTAAAGAGCAGATCATCATATGCTTTTAATATCTTACAACAGCGCCACCCGTTCACCCTGTCCTATCTTTCGTAATTTTATTTGACATGTGTTTTATTGAATTTATTGAAATCAGTCTTTCACCTTCGATTACAAAGGACAGGCGAGAGACAATTGGTTTAGCTTAAATAATGATGAATTGGTTCTTAATTTGATTTTAATTACCTATACTCAATCAATAAACACAACTATTACATATAAAAGACATTTAAATTAACGTAGTGATCTAAAATAAGTGCAATATGACTATTTCTGAATAGGGCAGAGCAAAGATTATACCAATAAACTTTATCCTCTGACCCCATCTTCTAGTATTACAATGCATTATAGTAATTAAATGCAATTGTTAACATTTAAAAATGGTTTTTGTTTGAAAAAAGGTTTTATCGTAAGATATACTTTGAATAAAGTTAATGTTTTAAGCTCACTTACCTTATTTAGTTTCGCGAAGGCTTCCTTCTGGCCATTTTCTGTGTTCAAAACAATTGGCTGAACTTGGGTTCCAATTGAATATTAGATTTTGTCCTCATTACAGAGTCCTTTTTATTTTAAATAAGTAAACATTTCTAGTGGGAATATGTCAACACTTACCTCTATTAATTCTTCTTGTATCACCAAATTTCTACTTGAGAATTTGTAACTATTAGTTTTGTTGGTGTGATCTCGTGAATAAAACAATTGGTGTCATTTAATAACACGAGAACTGAAATTACTTACAATTAATATTAGTCAATCGAAATTAACCTATGTAATGTAATGCGATGTTCTAAGAGGGTTCTCCGTTTTATACCCTCTTTTAGCTTTCACGACAACGAACTCTGTTCGTCCGTCATATCTTGTGATTTATAAATATATTAGGTATTTCTTCATGCCGTAAAATTGGCGATAGTGGCTGTAAAGTTGAAATTTTCTAAACTCTTTCTAGGTGTTTTTATCTTCTTAGGTTATATATTTTTGGAGTTATTCCCTTTCGTCGGTATGTTATTTATTATGGTGATTTATTTATATATATATATATATACAGGGTGTCCAGAAACTCTCCTGACAAACGAAGACTGGAGATTCCTCAGATAAATTTAAGAAAATTTAACCCAATTCACCTAGTCAGAAAATGCTTCCTAAGGGAGCTAGAGCTCTTTGAAGATGGCGCCTTGTAATTAGTTTTTTTTAAATAC
>JAHWXV010419912.1:0-13721 GCA_024586415.1 Phrixothrix hirtus
GTGTATTGCTACTTACTGTTAACCAGAATGTAAATGAAATTGCAAGCGCCCAATTTGGCGCTAATAAAGAACCGCGCCGTAGGCGCCATTTATTATTATTTATAATATTTAAATGAAATACCAAAATATTCTTATTAGCTATAATAATGATCATTCTTTAAAAAGTGAATTATTTCGAAAACTTTTCGAAATAATTTCATCTAAATATTATAAACTAATATCAAACCTAGTTATAGTTAACCTTTATATATAAAACTCTTTACTACTTTATTGTTTACATACAAATAAGGACCCCGAAGAAGGAATATATTTCCGAAACGATCACAAGATCAACTAAAATTTTCATCCAATTTTTGAATAGCTTAATTAAAAATATAATGAAAATTCACCTTAATAAATATATGAAATATCTGCTCTATTTCTTCAATGTTTAAAGGCATTTTTCCTCTTCATTTTTAAAAAGGTTAACATAGGTTTATATCCCAATATCCCAATGTCTAGTGTAGTAGCGTATTTGCGTTAGTGGTATTTGCCAATTCTTGTTTAATACTTTGAATTCGGTTTGGGGGTTTATTGTCACCTAATTTTATTGTGCTGTTTATGATTTAAATAAATAAATCATAAAATCATTAGTATAGAATTCTTAATTAAAGAACTTTAAAAGGAAAAGTACTAAATTAACTTACGCAAAGGTAGGGCTTATTTTTGTAACATTAATCCTAAAAGTTTGAAACTGTAATCGAGAATTAGGTAATTTATCAACGAGTTCTGTGAATTAATCATTGACTGGACGGCTACAATGTATTTAATAGTTATGATGTGAAAAATTTTTGCATTAATAATTACTACTAGTAAGTACTAACAATGAACATGTTAGACGTATCGTCGTAGGTTGTTTTACCTTGCTAGTTTCATGGGTATTATTAGTATGATTGTGCGCATTAACTAGAAACATTGGATTGTAGAACTTTAGTCCTCCTTTTAATTAAATAGCTACATCCGATTTTTATTCCAGTGAAAAAAATAGTTCAAATGATGAACGAGGCAATTATTTCAGTTGACAACTCATTACACGGCCGTTGTTTGTGACACATTTGAAATTAATGTTTGTTTTTCAAAGTTTTCATTTGCCATTTTAAATTAATAAAATAGCAGTGCCCATCCCTTAATTAATTCTGAGTCATAAGGTTTGATTCAATTAGCGTTATGGCTCATTGATGTTAGGGAAGAAAGAGCTGGAAAGTAAATTGCAGATATTTTAGAATTTTGAAATACTATGCTTATTTGCATTGTAATTCAACCGATAACACAATAGTTTCATTGTATTTATAAACTTAAATTATTTTAAATTTACCTTAGATGATAATGCAAACGTTATGTGATGAATATTGTTTAGTCAGGTACAAAGTGAGAAAATTATTTAGTTATACAATCTGTTTGTAAATAAAACTAAAAGCTTTATTTATGATCAGACGCATTCATTAACATTTAAATCTGTTCATGAAATATAAATTCACAAATAGCAATAATGAAAATATAAAATCGTATAAATATTAAATTTAACAACTGATTACCTCTAATATGTACAACAAACGACTACTTATAGGAAATGCACTAGCTTCTTAGTATTTTGATATGAAGATTATATATGAACAATAAAAATATGTATTAGAGATTAAAAATTATGATTTTGGCAAGAGAAGGTCATAAAATACAGGTATTTAAGAATAAATTTTAGTTCTTTGAATTTCCTAAAACTAGATTTTGCAAGATCAAAACTTGTTTCATAAATTAGTTCGTTCCTTATTTGCAAAAATGTTCCATTATAGCCTTCATTTTTTACCATCATTTGCCTTTTCAGGCTCTGCTGAATACAATATCTCAGTTCAGATGACGCTTAGAAAATAAAACGGAAGTCATTATTTTCAGAACATTTCAAAGTACATATAATTTTTATCAACTGCAAAATTTGCACATGTCCCTTTATGGCTGAAATTTAAATGCATAGCTGATAATGTTGGAATATACTTAAAATTTTTTTGTTTCAGATTGAATTAACTTTTATTATCTATCTCCCAAAACACAAAAATAGCGAATTAATAGATTAAGGATTATTAGATAAAGTAACTGCGAATAAAATCTAGAATTAGCTAAGCGTTATAAAAGTCAGAAGTATAACAAGAATAATACGGTTATTAGGAATTTTACTTAAATGTTCCATACATTTCACTTACTATGGGAAATTTAGGGATATAAGCTTTCATATTGAAATTATTCTATTTTGCAGCATTGTCACCTGAAGTGTAAATGTATTTAGCATAACAACTCTAAAGAACTTTAAAGCATTCAGGAAAAAGGTGTTCTGTGGATAAACAAATTTGTTTAATTCCAACCTAACTAATCCCAGTTTGTAACAAAGCACTCACTTCGACAAAATTTTGATGAAAGGAGAATACTCTTAGTATTATGAAGCCGGTGCAGCACTATAGATGGCAGAACGGAATAAATGCTTGGTAGCTACATGTAGTATAGAAGTGAATGTATTTAATAACGCTCGGTTATATTTTAATCAAGAGTAAATACTCAATTGAGTATATTCTCTCAACATTTAAAAATTGATTGACATTTTAGATAAGACAATGAAGCTATACGCCGTCACTTCAAGCTCTGATGCTTTTATTTTGAATTAGTATGTATAAAACCACGTTTGATTTGTTGTTAAAGATTCTTTGAGAAATATATATGAAAAATTACCTTAAAAGAGGAATAGTCTCGTGTTAACATGTTAGCTGTTCGACATGTAACTACTTTTCATAATCGATTCATTATTTAATATTTTTAACACTTCCTAAGACAGGTCACAGCCTGATATCAATTTCAGTATGTCTTGCCTATCTGGAAATGCCGCATTAAGAAAAAATCTAAAATTCCTTGGTTACATGTAACGTCCACAACTTTTATTTAATTAATCATTTATGACCACAACATGTATGGCTTTAATGTTAAATGTTTGGTATTTCGTTTAATTTGTTACTTATTAGTCCACATTAAATCACTTAAGTATTTTACGGTTTAAAGTTTAGTTATTAATTTGAATACTATTCTTCTAGAGTATTGCTTTCAAGTGTTTACTGCGAGTAAAATATATTCGATTCTTCTCAAAATATTACGTTTTAAAATTTCTAAAATCAATGAAATGTTCCTATTGATTCTAATAGGAAAATATAGGGCATCGAAAATTACAGTTAAATGCTCTGGAACATTTAATTCTTGGTCACGGCCAATCAAGATACCCGAGAAGCACTGCCACGGCGATGAATCGCGCACTTTACAACAGTCCAAATTCGATGCCATCGCAGTAGGTTATAGTCACGTACTGCTTGCGCGGTAAATGTGTTGAACAGGAGCACAGTAGTAGGATTTGTCAAGAAATCATAGCGAAGACACCAAGGTTGTCCATTAGTAGACAGCCCTAAGATAACCTTATCTGTCGCTGTCCTTCTGAAATCTAAATTGCAATGATAAATAATATGCGTGGTCATCTTCATGTATCTCACAGGGCCAAATGCTCATTGTATCGCTAACACGAAATCTATGATAATATTGGTTAAATGTTCCGTGACCTGTAAGTAGGTATATTGCTTGTAGGTTAAGCGCGAGTCTCTTATTGGTGATCTTGTTTATATAACTATGGGTAAACTACCGGTGGTGCTATTAGACTATAAAACCTGCCAACACTGGCGGGCGTCCTGTTTAAATATGTCTTTGATTGCTTTAGTGCTTGAGTTAAGCGTCGTGTTAGAAAAGCCTTCACCTTGAGCAGCCAGAGCGAAGTTTATGACAGCGGCACGACCGGCTAATGAAAATTGAAAATGCTTGTAGTAGAAAAGATTAATTCTAAGAATATTACTACCAATAGATATTAATTGCTTCTACAACTCGTTGAAATATTGTGTGTCCACAGAGAAGTTACAGAAGGCCTGCCAAGTGTATCTATTTGGCATAATTGAAGCAATGTCACTGCGGCTGCCGGTCTTAAATGAAATTGGGAAACTGTTTTTAATAGTTCTAAGAGTTCGATTAACGTACAGCACATCGCGTCATGAATTGTCACGCTATTTTGATAACTCCATTTATAGATTTTATTGATGCCCATTAAAGGCTGGTCTTGCGCATGAGATTGATAACTGACGGCAATCCCGTTATTAAGGTGTGCCAGAGATGAAAAAGGAGTGGGTGCATGCGTGAATAGACATATCTAGTTCATTATAATTTAATTTGCCCCTATCTCAGGGAGTGGCCTCTCGCTGGTTTTGCACCTCCCAGTTCTATTGTTTTCGTTGAGGTAATTGCTGTGATCATAATTGAGTTTAATGGTTAAATGCAACGGCATTAAACTGGTTAGGATTTGTAGCGCGTGTGTGGGAGGGATTCTGTAAGCTCTAGAAATCGCTAATAAGAATGGTCTTTGAGTGCTGGAAAGCTTTTTGGATATAACAGACTCTTTGGCGTTGATGCCCAAAACCGGAGCGACGTAATTGACATTGGGGCAATAATAGCCAAGTAGGTGTGTTTAACAACTTTAGCAGACAATCCCTAACTTTTACCAACGGCCCTTAACAAGTTGACAGAAATAGCTTGTATTTTCTCTTTAACATGGTTTACATGAGCCTTCCGTGATAGGTTTTGTCCAATTACAACCCCAAGGTAATTGAGTTGGTCTTTAAGAGATACTTTGTGTTGGCTTACTTTAATTTTTGGATTAGTTATATTTTTTGTGTGACCCTGACGACCTGTGTAACGACACGCGGCTACGAGAAGACCATTGAATTTTTAGGAGAATAGATAAATTTATTATCATTGGCCCATTTATTGTATAACGTCCAGGTATCTTGCCATGTCAACTCGATGCTACACACAGAGACCCCGGGAGAATAATGGCCTGATCGTGAAAAAACGCTTGGGATAAAGTTACCCCCCCCCCTAGTTTGTTCCTTAGGTCTATGACAAATTCATTTAGTTTTATTAACCAAAAGTTGACAAGAACATCCCAAAGTATGGGTCCAAGGCTGTAAGCTTGAGGGCAGCCTCTGCTGGTGAAGTGTGTTACTCTACGTCCAACTATGGATCTATTGTCCAAAGAGCTTTTAATGATAGCAAAGAATTTGTTTGTAGGTAATAAGTCAAACGTTTGGTAATAAGTTTATCTAGTAATTTCAACCACCAGTTCATTATACAGATCGGTCGGACTTTTCCCTTCGTATTGGGAATCCAGTTCATGCTGGAGGATCTGTAGGGCATCAGAAAGCAGCCTAGCTGCAGTCATCGGTTGAATAATTTCGTTGTTTGTCCCTATTTGGTCTGTAAGCATATCGAAAGGATAGGTCTAGGTATCTTGTCTGGGCCAGGAGCAGTATCTGTTATATTTGAAAATCGCCGTCGATGATAACTGATCCATTTCTGTTTATTAGTAGCGTTTCTAACATTGTATGTTGTACTTCAAGTTCTGGCAAAGGCCATAAGTTAAACTTATATGGAAGGGGTTGTGAATGTTAATTGCAGCAATACTGTCTGTTTGTAGCTAGAACTGTAGCGTTAAAATCGTGAAAAAGTATGATTCCGGCTTTGACGGTAGGACTATGTTGGATGATGTCACGTCCCACGGCTTCCAAGGTGTCCGAATTGAACTCTTTCACTAAGGAGACGTTGGTTTTGTAATGTACTGCTTCGTTGAGTAGTAAGGAGGTGCTTTCTTTGCCGTTACCCAAGTTGTTTTGAGAATTCGGAGCCCTATGTGTTAATTGTTACTCGCCATAATTAGTTTTATGTATCACTTGCCTACTTCTTCTAATGTTTATGGGACATGTAGGATCCGTAGCCCTCTTGTTACGCTATAGTAGATTACCCCTTTGACAATTTATGCAACTGTGATGTGTACCAGTACATTCTCTAGATGTGTGTTATTCGCCACAGCATGAACATGAGGGTGTGCTTGTAGGACATTTGGAGGCAATATAGCCAAAGGGGTTACAATTAAAGCACCTGCCAACGCCAATATGCTCCTCTACTCTCACGCCAACAAAATCTATAATCAAATTACCTTTTTCAATCAATGGTTTGAAAATTTTGGGGTGTACTTCGTAGATGCAATGAGCACGCCCTGTGTCTATATAATTGATTACCCGAAATAATTTAAATGCCTTATGAAGAGATTCTACAGAGAGGCCTGATTTAAAAATCTATTAAAATCCTTAAGAAGGTTTCTGAATCTGTGATGCCCTGTATTACCTAAAAAGATCACTAGCATTGAAGGCCTGATTGTTTGTTAATGCTTCGCTAGATAGCCTCTGCTGTATATTATCCTAGCATTCGACCCTGATATCGCCCTTGCGAGTGTAGGAGAGATTCTTGAAGCTTAGCCGCCACCAAGATCCTTTTAAATTATCCTAATGGTCGGTATTTGAGGGAGTCGTTCCTTGCGTTAATAATCGTTATCGTCGATTCATTTGTTTTCCGGGTAGTTGGCGGCTCGGAGATTGTTTGAGTCGAATGTCTAGGATGACCCACTACTATGGCGCCGCTAGTTGAAACTGCTTGAGCGTAGCTGACAGGATTGCTATATTATTTGCGTTCGCTTGTTATCGTGTTGATTGGTCCTAAAGTTGCCTTTTTGCTCGTTTATGTGCATTGCTAAGCTAGGTGATTCAGTCTTGTGTATCTATGTTGTTGTTAGCTGAGGTGTCGGTGGTTGACTCGTTTGCATCTGACTTTGAATGCCCCCTGCTTCTACGAGCTTTGTTATTCTTTTTAACTAAGGTCGCCTTATCGGATTTGGCCATGATACTTTTAACCACCCCCAGTTCCCTTTTTATCCCAAGGACTTCGTTGATGACCGTTTGTAATAAACTACCCTCATCTATTATATTACTTAAAGTAAGTTTAATTTTTTTAATTTCTTTATGAACAATGTTACGATTCTCCTCTGTCGATATGTGTATTTTTTGCTTAATATTATTTAAGGAGTTATTCTGTTGAATGGCATTGACTGATGTTGTTAATAAGGTAAAGAATGCTTTGTTCTTTAGCAATTGTGTTAAGACCATTATAAGCATTGTTTTCTGTGTTCTTATTTGTAGTGCAATCTGTGTAAAACTCGGGATGGCACGATGGCACCAATCCTTTTGATAGGTGATTGAGAGGTCTTGGTATTACGCTTACTGAAATCTTCCGCCGCGTTGTAGGATGCAGCATCTTCATCGCCAATACTGCTCATCTTTAAGTGTGCGGAGCTTAATGATATAGCTTTACTGTGGGATCTGATTGGTTGAGAGTAAACCAATAGCGAACTGACAAATGGGGACCCGCGTCAGCGGGCCGCGAGCACGAACGGCGCGTGTTAAAGTCGCGAAAACCAAATTCGTAGTTTCGTTTATAAGAAAACTTTTGGAAAAAAAGTAAATATGAATTTACTCACTGCGAGATAATTCGTGTAGGTAAATACTTGAATGTATATTACTATCTTCACGTCACTAACTAAATTCAAGTCACTGTTAACTGTAAAACCGGAATTTGACCCTCAAAAAAACGTAGATGCAAGGAATATACCGTAGTCGACCCACCTCTGTGCACAGAAGTGGAATAAATTGCGGTAAAATGAAACTAATAAGATCTCAACGAACACGGCCGTATCCAATGACAGCACGATCTGATTTCAAAGTTTTTAGAAGGTATTGGATTCAGTTTGATTCAAAAGGAGTTATTCCGTCCCTGCGACAAAAGGTCTCGATGCACCGTTTGTCTACGTGTGAAGGATATAAAGACTAACAGTTACTACTGTTGCTGTACAAGAAATGTATGTTTAAAACACATGATGTCAGTTTTTGCAAAGAAGTATACTACAACACAATAGTCCTATTCCAATGTATTCCATGATTGTCTAAAAACTGTAAAGTGATTTTTTTTATAAAGTTATTGTTCGTTTTGCGACGTTTCAATTTGATTTAGTAAGTGCACCAGAAGACTAAAGAATTTATATTCTGCAATGGGATAGATTAATCGTGTAGATCAGGTCCATGGACGGCTTTTAGTCAGTCCTAAGCGTTTACCTGGTTCCCCACTTGGCAAACTTGTGGAATAATTTTTTATAGGATAACGTTACTTATCAAAAATAACGTTGCTCCAACTTTGGTTACGAAACGAACTTCGGTGATATTTATTTAATAATTGTTTTAATTTCCGGCGGTATTGAAAAAAGAAATGTACTATTTATAAAAAGATTTATTCCCATCAAATAAAAGAAAATTAGAACAGTATTCTGGCAGTGTAATAAATAAAAAGAATTATTTACACTTAACTATTATTGCACGTAAAGCCAATCTTTGTGTGTTTCGAATGGTGGCTAGTTTTGATTAGTCGCAACGGTGCTATGTCAATACCGACGTGACGTGTTGTGTCCCCTCCGGATTCTGCTTCCCTGTTATGTTTGATTGCACAAGTTGGGAGTGAACCTCGAGATGCAGGCTTGCGCACATCGTATATGGCGACCGCCGTGTACTCAGTTTATGCAGACGATAAACGGGGATGGATTTTCGATATGACGGCGTTAGCGTGTACTCGCGACATTTCTTGCCTCATAGTACACCTAACCGTCGCGATGTCAGGCGTCGTTTGCAGGTCGTTACATAGTAACTCGCATGAAGGTGACGTGATGTTGTCGTTGGCAGGTAACTTCGGTATAGCGTGGTTGTGCTTCCTCTATCAGTACAAATCGACGCACAACGACGCTATGGGAGTGCTTGACTTCGAGTGCAAACAGTTACCGAGCAACTTGTTTGTTGTCGACTCAAGATTTACTAGGTTACAGGTCCGGTGAGGATAACGCAGAGGATACTTGGTTATGAGGACCCCTGATGTTATGTTACTCTATGCTTTGGGTTCCTTCCGCTGGAAAGCAACCCGAAATGGGACGAAGGTCTATAATTTGGATATATGCAAATAGATGTCAGATTTACAGCCATTTTCAACAGATTTTTGGTTTGAACGGTATTCAGTATTTTACAGAATCGGCGATTCGATAAGGCGTCACGTAAAGGTCGCTGCAAGAATTAATTACAAAATAGCTTGGCTCCACAGAAAATCTTTTACGATTTAGTGGGGTTATACACGGAACAATATCACGTGTTGAGTTCCTCACTAAGACTGCCTTTTGCTATGTAAAACTACTTTATTTATAGTTAAACCCATATTCTAGTTCTTTATTCAATTTAACCAATTCGAATAACAAATATATTTGCTTTAAATAAATTGTTACATGATATGACGCAATGTTGCGTAATCATATTTAATTTAATTTTCTTTAATCAATTAATATTTAAATTATCTGAAACTTTTGCTATGTTAATTATTTCGGTTATCAATACAATCTCGACAAATTTCAGACGGTAAACGGTAATTTATTTCTTGCTTTACATTGCGCAATTTTGCCTAATTAACTTATAGCTTATTTTAAACAAGATTGTATTGGTTCATCGACTCAGTCTGAAGGGCTGTCGATGCACCCTGGAAAGCAAAGGGCGGTCAACCAAATTGCCCAGTCAGTCCTCTGGAAATTCCGCAAGATTTGTATTATTAGCCAATTTTGTCATTTGGGTAGGTTTAATGGCAAGTTCTTCCGGAGTCAATTGGAAGGTGGTAATTTTAAATGTTTTGTGCGCAGAAGCCATTCTAGAATCGTCAAGGGGCTTGACAGTGACCTTAAATCGCTTTTGCGGCACATTAAGTATGGAGGGTGCGAAAGCTGCATCCACGCGTGCTGGGGTCGCATCAACCCTGTTTTATATATATATATATATATATATATATCACTGGAGGCACATAAGCTTGCTATTTCAGGATTCTTTCGTGGCCCTTTCTACAACATGCTTAATCGACGGCGCCTGTTTGTTTTCTGACGCCACGTTCAAGGCATCGAGCTCAGAAAGGACAGAATGAATATCAGCAGCGTGCCTAACTGCTCTCGCTTTTTTTCCACGTTCGCCTTCGAGGTATTTATAAATTTAAGAATGCCAATAATATTTATATTAATGCCATTAATAACATTTTGCAGAGCGTCGCTGCACGTTCTAAGAGGTTCCAGCGTCATTTCCATTATCACTCCAGGATTCGATCATAAGCGCAGGGAGGAACCAGCCCGGTCGTTGAACCCCTCTCGGACATGCCTATCTACGTCGCACTAGGTCAGGCGCAGATAAATCGGCCGTTGTCACACACAACACGCAACCTTGAATTTATATTCCAATAGTTTATGTTAATAAAATAAAATATCCTATAGAAATTGTCAAATAAGTACACTAATGTCTGTCTCTTTAATTATTTCACACAGTCATTGAATAATGTTACTCAAATTCAGTGCCACAAATTATATTTGTTTACTATAACAAGCACGAATTCAGATAAATTTTAATTATGCACTTCCTGCAGTGAAATACGACCTACTCGGACGCAGTCCACTACAGAACTCCCGCTGCTTGTAGAAGTGATTTAGATAACTTTGTGATCCATCGTCCAGACACTTCCTTCACAGTTCAATTCCTTAGCCAACATCTTGCGATTTGTCGGAAAATATTCGTTGTTTTCGTTACAATGCAAAGTTTCAATTTCTTACTGGTCTTGAAGGTTTTCCAGAATTCAAACGTTCTAGATGGTAATGGAGATGGATCACCTTCAATAGATTTCCTTCACTTTTGAACTCTTTAGCCAAGCCGTACATGATAGCATCAGAAGGTCAGGAGTCCTCATATACCACCTAAACGAGTGAGGTTGTCCTCGGCTGTAGTCTTTTTAGCATCATGGCTGTAACAGAGGGCCATGATTTGCTTAAGTTGTTAACTTTTAACAATCAAATTATTTGGGATGAGTTAGACGATTACAAAAAATTGAAGAATGTGTAAAGGTGTTAAGATTCTTCTAGCTCAAAGTAATATATTTGCAGAACTCCTTATATGGTATTCCAAATTCCTATTGGGCTATCCTAGTATATTATTAATATTTACTAAACAGCTTCAAATATACTCGCATGGATAAAGTATTACTTTGAGATGTATTTTTTTAAATATTATCTATACTTTTCCTTAAAATATTATATTTATACGCATTAAAGTTGCCAAAAAAATATCCAAGGCTGTTTTATAACTATCTCCAAAGGATACAGTCTGGGTCGTGTTTTCCGGCAGAAACTAATTCTAAAGTTAATTAGAATGCAGATATTGCTTTAGGTTCGTAAGCTGAAGTCAAAATATATAGTACTACGCCTCTTTTTAAATGAATTACTTTGTTAATAATACGTCGTAATTGGTTGTTAATAATAACTGGCGTATTTCTAAATTTACAACGTTTATTTATTCAGTTTTAAAAATTTTAATGCTAATTACACAAATATATAGAAAATTTGTAAATACTAAATTTTCGTTTTAACAAAGATTTTCTTCACTAACGTTTTCGATATTCTATTTTATAAATGCTAAGGAATAAAAGAAAACTCTGTGTGAAAGGATAATAAACGTGTTGTTTCAGATACTACAGAGTAAACGCTGCACCTATTAACAGTAGCTGTAGTATTAACAATTGTTTATCTAATAATCGTGATATTTGAGTGAAAAATTTATAGGCATCTATAACCTGAACGTGTTTTAAACAAAGTAGCAAGATTGTTTTAATGCTATTTTAATCTGCAATGAATGTATGTCCATAGTGTTTATATAAATCTTAGATAAATAATTATTCTTTGTCCATATTAGGAATATACGCACATTAATAACTCCCGTCTTGTTTATTAAATAATACCGTTGAATATTTTGTATACTTATTTAGCAGTTATGTTATTAAAGTATTAAACCCCAATATATGTTGTAAAAGAAATGATCGGCAATAGGGAAACATACACATACAATATAAGGGTGGAAATTAAATACTCAAGCCATATCCGTATACGTCTAGAAAGGGTGTTGAACCTCTTCACAGATGGCAGCGTAAAGCAAAAACGGCCAGAAACAATAGCCACTTGGATTTAACAATAGCTTCGTGCTTATGGCAGGTTTTGGTGAGTGCTTTTCGGCACATTTCGACAGATAACGAGCTTTCGGCACGAACAAGTCCACGAACAATAGGTCATATAATTAAACCCCAAACTTGGATTCTACTCGAAATCTACCATATGTGAAATGAAAGGAAACACATATTACATATACACTTGAAATTGTCGTAAAATACTTAATTGTTTTAATTTCATCAGTAATTCGTATTGGAAGTAAAAAAAAGTAATGATTGTAACACTTTTTATTACTTATACAAAACATGCAGTGTTATAGATTTAACGAGGAGCTTTTCTTTCATTTCCTAATATTTATTGCTCCTCATCTCTTCAACCAACAGATTTATTGTAGCATTGCAGTTCAAACGCATTCCATTAATCACAAGGAAATCTTTTCAATTATTTATTTTCAAATAAATTTATTTCCTACTCTAATTCTAATTATATTTGTTTATTTATGAACTTGTAGAACTTACAGAAACGCCTGTCTGCTAGTAATTGATCGCAGTTAAAGTGCTGTGTCTTTTTTTAATATTCCTTGTGCTATAGAGCACTGTCTATATATGAATATAGACAATGATATGATGGGAAAGGTAAACAACTACGAAGATATCAATAAGAACTATCTAGTTTTAAACACTGCTATTATAAGTGATATCTTTCGTTTTTCATGATGCGTATTAAATCTAGAATTTAAAATTATTTGTTTTCAAAAATTGCAATGAAAATAAATTATCAGTAGGTTATGGAATTCGAGCTCCGTAATAGTATATCTTGCTAGTTACATTGTATAATTATCCTAAAATTACTTGTTTTGCATGTTTTCTATATATGTAAAAGGTGTTTCAAAAAACATGCGTCATCGCTCAGGAAGAAATTTCTTATCAAAGAAATAAGAAAGGGTTCCTATAAACATCAGTTCGGAAACGCTTAATTTTCGAGAAAGTGCGTTAAAATTTTAAAATTATTTGTTATTTTAATCGATTTGATCAATTTTAATAAAAATTTAAACGTCAACGTATCTTGTGAAAGTTCATATTTCAAATGTTAAAAGTTGTTAACAGCTGTGCCGCGTGCGTACAGAGGCACAGTAAAATATTTTTGTAGAAAAAAATACGCACGCCATTGACATTTTTAAATTTTGATAGGTTAGTTATGAAGACTTTTAAATCTGCTACAAAATCAGACTCTTAGTAGTACTTCGATTAGGAATTCCTTTAGTAGAAAATGTTAATTCTATTAAACTATGCCTAATACCGTAGCTTGGGCATACATCAGTATCCTATCATGGAATGCTGTGTAACAAAAAGTTTTTAACAGGTTGCAAGAATACTACCATTTTGCTATCTTTTAAATTTTAGAAGGTGCAGAATTTTCATTTTTGGCTGTTGATATCGTTACCGTTTCTTTAAAACAATTTCTGCATGGTCAAGTGATTTTCATTAACTATCGTTCAGTCGAATTAACTATTATGTTGTTAATTTATGAACAAACAAATCATGCTGCTAAAGAAGTTTTACGAGTTTATCATGAAACTTATATCCAACTGAGAATTTCTGATAAAAATATTTTTGCACGTGTTGTGAGTTGGTCTTTTACAATCTTTAAAAGGCAATACTGGGGGGGGGGGGGG
>JAHWXV010419981.1:0-16726 GCA_024586415.1 Phrixothrix hirtus
TATATATATATATATATATATATATATATATATATACAGGGTGGTCCAATGAAAGTTTTTGGACATGTAGCATTAGATCATACTCAAGGTACTCGTCAAGTAGCTTCAACCTCAGGAGTGTCTCGTTCGTCCATATTAAGAATTTTAAAAGCTCATAAATACTATGCGTATAAAGTTCATTTAGTACAAACAAGGATGGTTTTGGCAGAAGGTTGCAGTTTTGTATTTTATTTAAATGGTACCTTAAATAGGCATAACTGCCTTTACTAGGATAACAGTAACCTATATTTGTTCCGAGATGGTCACACACAAAAACTAAATGTCTGATGTGGCATATTAGGTAATAATGTTGTAGGGCCGCTTTTATTCCTAGAAACTTGTCTGTCCAAGTGTATTTAAACATACTAAAGGATGTGATTGGCATACTAATAACACAAATAATAGAAATGATCCAAATTATAATATTAACCTTCTTCACTTCCGCAACATAGGGCACCTCCGCACTATGTTGCTACTGTAAGGGAATTTTTAGATCGTCGGTTTCCTGGGCAGTGGGTTGAAAGACGAGGTCAAATTGAATGGCTAGCCAAATCACCCGATTTAGCTCCCTTAGATTATTTTCTTTGGGGACACTTACAGTAAATGTTTTGCCACTAAGCCTGAATCCGTCGAAAATTTTCGCCAACGAATAATAGTTGAGTGCAGACGTATTACATCTAATATGCTTGCAAATGTTCGCCAAAGATTTGAGCACAATATTTATTATTGTATAGAAGCAAATGGGTCACATTTTGAACACTTGCTAAAATAATGTCTCCGTAAAATCACACAAAGTTTGTTTCATTTAATGAACAGCGCTACAAACGAACAGAAGGAGCGCCCATGGGCTCTTCTCTAGTGCTAAGCTGTTTATAGAAGACCTGAAAAAGGCTCGTACTACAAATCGCAACTCACAAACCCAAACTGTGGCTACGATACGTAGATGACACCTTTGTGATCCTGGACTCACGGAAAAGACAAACTCAACGGTTTCTTAGAACATCTCAATGGTTCACATCGAAAAGTTAAATTCACAATGTAAGTTGGAGAGAATAATCAGCTCCCATTCCTAGATGTGGTCATAACAAAAAGAAAAGACGGAACCACTGCCCACACGGTATATAAAAAAGTTACGCATACTAACAGATATTTGAATGCTCAATTGCACCACCATTCAGCACAACTACATGCCATAGTGAAAACACTAGTGACCAGATCTCAAACACTCGCTGACGGAGAACACCTAAATGACGAACTTACTACACCCCGAACGGCACTATACCAAAATGGATTTACAAAAAAACACCACATCAAAAGGGCTCTAAAAGAAAAACAAAACACATCTGCGGATAAAGAAAAAGAAAAGCCAATTGCTAAAGCTTACCTGCCCTACGTAAAAGGAACCATGATAGAATAAGCAGAATCTTAATCAAATATAATATAGAGGCAACTTTCAAAACTAACAGAAAAATCTCTACAACTCTGAAAAATCAAAAACTAAAATACAATTAGAGAACCAAGGAGTTTACAAAATCCCATGCCGTGACTATAAACGATCATACATAGGACAAACGAGATGAACATAAAAATAGCGTAAACAAGAATGAGAAAACTTTATCACTAGCAGAATATGTTAATACAACACTGCTTTCGATTGACTTCAACAATACTAAAACAATCGCAAACATCGAACAATATGGCAGAAGAATAATAAGGGAGGCGATAGAAATACAAAGGTGAACAAGCAACCTTAATACACACGATGACACAGAGATTGCCAACAACGTGGAAACCATTACTAAAGCCACATACAAAAGTAAAAACAGAAAGGGAAAGCGCAAAAAACGAAAATAGGCAAAATCCGCCGTTCATAACTACTGGACCAATGACGGGGAGCCGCTCGAAGAAGGCCCGTCAAAAAAGTGAAAGTAGAGGAGTATATAAAGCCCTTCCAACGGTAAAAGAAATCAGTTCTATACGAATAACCAAATCGAGAACTAAAGCGAAAACTTGAAAATGGAAAATGTGAATCTGCCGAAACGTCGTCACCAAGGTTTTTTTCAGAACTAACAAGGACTTACGTGAGAGAATACTCAGAAAACCCGTCAACATATACACATATATTATACACGCGCGTGCGCGCGCATACACGCACCCACGCAAGCACACACAAATACGCAAGCACACACAAATACGCAAGCACACACGCACGCATCCCCATATATATGCTCAGGCGAAATAAAAATTTTTCACTTAATAGTAACCAAATATAATGCCTCAGATAACTATCCTGTGGTTGGATCATACTTTACAATTGATTTTATGGCATACTGATTATTCTGTACTTTGTTTCGTTGTTTACTTTTAAACAGTTGTCGAACGCGTCAATTTCAAGTAGCTCGTAATGTTAGGCGAGTATTGGTTTATACGGAACTTATATTAATTTTCTAATTCTTCTTGTTGCCCTATTTAGTTCTTTTGCGAAGCTTGCGTTGTAACATTCCTTTCGCGCTGCACTGTATATTTTAATTTGAGTTGAATATGTATGCGAAAATTTATTTGATAACTTAATTTTTAGTCTTAAAAGTACATTTTTCTGTACAGCCTGTATATTAATAGTTACTTTATATTTTTATGCGATTTATCAGTCCGCATGTTCGTGATAACATTTTCCATTGATTTCAGCTTTATAAAAATTTAGCGATAAGTTTTTGAGTCTTTTAGGTGGGTCGCCTTAATTACGTAGAGACATAAGAAATTAGTTGCCGATGAAACCGATTTCAGAAAGCAAAATTTTAATTATTTTGTGTGCCGACTTTCACCACTGCTTTCCTTTTGTCTCCTTTTCAACTTTTTATAATATGTCGAAGGAGATACCAGCTTTAGATAGAATGACGTTATTAACTTATATTTTGGCATTTTCCTGCCGACTATGGTCGTCTTCATTTTAGAAAACCAAGGTTTTCGGGCTGAAAGCTGAAGAACTCGAAGAGCTAAAGTTTCGATTATTTTATTTAGTATTTTTTAGTGAAAATTACTGTATTGTGCATAATTATATGTTTTAAGTTGCTAGCGCTTCTAACAGTACTGTTGAAAATGACTGCAGCTTTGTAAGTAATCCCATGTTTACTAATTGTCAATACAAAATATGTAACTGTGGTAGTTATTTATTTTTCTTTAATTATAAACCATTTGTTATTATCTTGGGAAGAAAGGCTTTTCTATAGTTTACCTTAACTTGTTCATTCTTTAAGTAAACGTTGTTGGGCCTCATTTTTGGGTTTATACAATTTACTGTTTACAAAATTCTAGGTGAATTTCTACGTGGCGAAAAGCTTCTAGTATTTGCTCACCTATACTTATAAGTCACTTTGGCGCCCAAAGTAATTAACGTTCTGCAGGCTATGCGATAAAAACCCACTCTCAACATTGAGAGTTTATGCTCGATAAGCCGCCCACGTTTTTTCTATCGATTTCTCAAAAGTAAAAGAATAGATAAGAAAAGAAGGAGAGGTACAGCGTTATGTTGGTAGAGTCTTCATTGTATTCATACAGCAGTCCGAAAATGTGTACAAAAATTTAAGTAAGAAATTAACTTAAAGAGGTTCATGGTGTTGATGTAAGTGGGTGAATAGTTCACAGAAGATTAACTGAGGTAGTTTTGACTGCTTATAGACCAATCATGGACTAAAATTGCGTCTTCGAACAGCCAGGCTATATTTGCTCGTAATCATTTGACGTGAGGATTGAAGCACTGGAGTGATATACAGTTCACTGATGAATCTAGGTTCTGTCTCTGTTCGTCATATGGTCGACAATGAATGTTGGGGGGGCCAGGTGAACAATATGCAATTTCAGCGTTTGTCCTACTAATTTAGACTCTATTATGGTATAGGCTGGCATTTTATTAGAAGTCCGTACGGAACTTTTCTTTGTCGAAGGGGATTTTTAACAGCACATCGGTACTTTAACGACAATCTAGAAAACCACATTTTTCCGTTTGGTCCAATGGAGACAATTTTATCCAAATGCATGACAATGCAAGGCCGCATGCTGCAAGATGTGCAAATCAATATTTGAACGAAGTTAGATTGGACAACATGCTCGCCGGACATAAATTTGATTGAGCATGCATGTATGTATACGTAAGAAGTCGGCCAGTGTCACCATCGTCGTTACAAGAACTTCGCACTACTCTTTAAAAGGAGTGGGATAATATCCCTCAATATTATGTTCGTTCTTTAATTAGCAACATGCAAAAGCATATGCAAGCTGTTATCAGGGCTAGAGGAGGTAATACGAAAAATTGTATAATTATAATATGCCCATATTTCTTGCTAAATTTAATTCTTGGTTTTTGAGTTTTGTTCAAGATATAAAGCTTAAATGATAAGGTAATTCAATCAAAAACCCCTAAAAATGTATTCATTTCAGATTAATATTAAAGTTGAGAAGTTCTTGTTTACAATATAACTCAACAATTACCAACAACAGAAACAAAGGTAATTATAGAAAATAGCACACATTTGACATGCATTAATTAATTCAAACATACTTTATATTTATATATTACTGTGAATGTCATATACTATTGTTTACAAAATTGTTTGCACTTTAACAATTGAAAAATTCATTTCTAACGCCTCGTTTATTAATACTTGGTATAAAAGCATATAGGAACTTGTGTTTACAAAAATGTCGAATAATTTTAAATTCACCCTATCCAAAAACTTTAAAGATTGACAAATGTTCTCATTTTGGGCTATATTAATTTATAGATATTTTACATTTAATACATGGTAGTTCAATAAGTCAGGTAAAAATGAAACGAGAAGTTGTTTTTCTGTGCAAAAACGTTTCATTTTTCAACATAGTACACCTGTAATTCAATACACTTATTCTAACGGCATTCGAGACGTTCAATACCTTCAGTAGAATAAATAGAATAAGTTTGCAAAACAGCCGTCTACTTTGGCAATCACTTCTACATTGAATGAAAATCTTTTACCAGCAAGTCAAGTTTTGAAGTTTGAAACTAAAAAATAGTCAGAAAGAGTCAATTTGAACGAATATGAGACATGTTGAAGCTTTTGGACTTGAAATTCGTGTATTTCTGCAATTGCAATTGCTGAAGAATGTGCTGGTGCATTATTGTGATGAAACAATTTTTTTTCTTTACTAAATGTGTCCGATTTTCTTTGAATTTTGAATTCAACTGGTTCAGTAACAATGAATAATGCTCTCCTGTTATTGTTCTACTTTTTTGAAGGCGGTCAATGAAGATGGTTCAACAAGAATCACAGAAAAACGGTTGCCATGGATCACTTTTACCTTCTTGGGTGCATTTTCATCGTATTTTATCCATTGTTTAGATTAATTTTTGGTTTCCAAAATATAGTGGTGGACCCAAGACTCATCAATAGTAATAAATCGACGCAAAAATTCATCGGTATCACTCCTAAACAGTTTCAAACAATGCTTGCAGGTCATCGAACGATTGCGTTTCTTGTCCACTGTTAAGAAGCGCGGAATCATACTGCATAAAGCTTTGTCAAATCGAAATAATCTTGTAGAATTAAAGCTATTGTACCAATCACTCAGTTTAAAGCCTTCACTTGACGTTCAACCAACA
The DNA here is from genome assembly GCA_024586415.1 of Phrixothrix hirtus. Classification (NCBI taxonomy): domain Eukaryota; kingdom Metazoa; phylum Arthropoda; class Insecta; order Coleoptera; family Phengodidae; genus Phrixothrix; species Phrixothrix hirtus. The sequence continues at coordinate 5,672 of JAHWXV010419981.1, forward strand.
CAATGCCATGCACTTTTGTTATCAATTCTGGTGTGCGGGCATATTTTGGCCTGCCAAAATGCTGCGCATCGCAAAGGCTTGAACGACCACAAGGATAAGTATCAAACCGTTTGCTAATTATTTTAATTGAAGAAGCAAAGACCGAATAATATTTGCCCAAGGTTTCTATTATTGCTAATTAATAAGGATGCGAAAATAACTTTTTTCCATTCTAGCGAAACTAATATAATTTGTTTATTTTAAATAGCTGTTAAACGCTAACTGATCGGCAGCTATTCGCCATCTGGAGAAATGTATTTTAACAGACTAAAATTGATTTCCCACATCTCTTGCATTTTTACCGGACTTTTTAATTTAGCCTCGTATATCCTCAGATACTACAAATACTACCATTTTTTTATTAAATTTATTCTTTCTGTGTTAAAGTTCATGTATCCTCAAATATGTATATTTGAACATAGCTATTTTAGTCTTCCTAGTTACCTTGATATTGTTTAATTTAAAAAATAACTTTTACATACTACATTTTGTTCAGTTTTAAATTCCATTACTGATTTCATTAAAATCTTAGCTGTCAGTGCATAATACAGACGTGAGAACGTAGGAGAAAATTTAAATGTTGAGATATTTGCAAAATAAAATCGAGTAAAGCAAAACATTTACTCACCATATTTAAAATGGATCTTTTGAAGAGTTTAAAAGAATAATGTAATAGTATTATAAAGTAAACGTCTTCCTTGCTAGAGTAGAACAATATTTTTAATAAAACATTGTTTGTAAACGATCGTTTGAATTAAGTTTTAATATAACCATAGTTGTAACGTTACAGAAATGCGGAGCTAGTCAGGCCTGTATTTTTGTATGGCTTGGACAAAACTTGGTTTTATCTATCTTCGTTAATTACGAAGTATCCCATTTAACACCATTCAATTGTTTTCACCCTCAACATATTGGAAACATGAGATGACATACAGGTGATTTCGGTAAGACTAGTGCATATTTGATTACACATTAGCATAATATGCAATATTAATTATTTTTATGATATTGCAATAAAGTGTATACCTCTACCTTTTATAAGAAACAATATTAACCAGAAGGTTCATTTACTGTAGCATATAAGCAGGTAGAATATAGTGTAACACAATAATCGTAAAATTTCAATTCAAATTTTCATTGATCTATTTTAAAAGATTAGGTAGCTCGCCTTTCTTATAGATAAAAAAAATGCAAACTAATACAGACCGATCATTATAAGGACAAATTCTAATAACGGGTTATTAGACAGATTTATTTCTAAAAACGGTAGCATTATAATGTCATACTGATAGCTATCTTTATATAAGTTATATTTAATAGGTAAATGGATTAAAATAGCTATTAATTTTAAACCTGTCCTGCAGAAGGAAAGTCAATCCGATTACACAATTATAGGCTGCAAAAATTATTATATTAAATTTGAATGTGTCCTACTTTAATTTTTTAATGTAATATTATTAGGTTTAGATTTAAATTATCCATGCAACATTTTTGCGTCCTAAAACGCGAATAAGAATTTGTATATCATAAAAATATTGCTGTGAAGCGATAAGATAAATAGGGGTATGGGGTGTAATAAAATGAATTCCTTAAGTGCTTCTACAAGCACCATTTATTCAGACATACACCCTTATTCTTCATTAATAGATAATAAGGGTACCCGATAAGTAATTGCGTTATCTCAATCACCTTAATATCTCATTTAGGCGTGAAATAATTAAACAGAAATGTTCTATTATCTTAGTTCTATGAAGCAGGTTGTGGAAAATTAACATAATGAAAGTTATGGATAAAGCTAGATAAAAGGTTTTATAACAAGACTTAGTGTATTAGATAAAAGTCCTCACGCAGGGAATGGAATGAAGTTAAATAGGAAGAATAAAAAGTAAAATTATATCAACTGCAAACCAAAATTTCAATTAATAAAGCTAGATCACCGCGGTTATTTTAATTTGATAATGTTGTCTATATTTTTGTTGCTCCTTTCTTCAATTAACATTACAAATATTTGGATAATCATATTTGTATTTCTATTTATTAACTTTTTAGAACAACAACTACTAACTTTAAAAACCTCTAAGGAAGCTTCCATATTATTTAAAAATGATAATGTGTTTATGTTTGTAGCGGAATACGCAAATTTCATTATCAGTAGGGTTTTTTAACGTGCCATCGACTCGGAACCTACAATTTTATTTTTTTATCCGAGAAGAAGGCATGTTATTAAAGTTTTTCTTCACTGAAAATTTGCCGACTTCGATCGGGTTTGAAGCGCGTCCCTTGGTTGTAGAGAAAAACATGCTAACCGCCACACCAGTTGGGGCTGACATACTGTTACAAAAAGCGAAATGACTACGTTATCTATTTACAAATGCAATCATTACAGAGAAGAGCATTGCAGCTATTATGTTACTCTTTTACATTAAGATAGAGTATTAGACTGTAATTTTTGAGGATAAAGTGAATAGTTTTCAGTCTAGCCTATAAAGAGTTAAAATTTTCATTTTAACCATTGCTTTATGAAACGCCAGCCTTCACTAGTTTAGATTCAAATATTATATTCTGTCAAATAATTTCATTTTGATAGCTCGCTGAAATCAGCGAACTTTAAATTTTTGTATAAAATTGGGAAAATTAAAGTGCGATCAATTAGAAAATACTTTCATACTGAAGGTTTATGTTTAACCAAAGATATAATTTGAGCTGCATTCTAATCCAGGCGAGCTTTTTCTGTTATTTTCGACAGTTAAAGCACTGGATGCGGAGATTGAACGTGGCGGTACAAGTAATCAAGTGCACAACGATCGGGCAAGCCAAAAATATCTTCTTTGAAAAAAGTCAACAGAATTTTGCCGTGTAATCCTAAAATTACCTTCGTTGAAATAGTTGAAACTATAGGCATCTCAAAAACGGCGAGTTGAATGTTAACGCTTGCGCAAAAACTCAATCGTACAACTATTTCCTAGAAACGTTTGTCGCTGTTTAAGCATAATCCGAAAGAATGTGTGTGTGTGTCAATTTGTTTACATAAGCAAACCTTAGATTCACCACTATACCTGAGACCAAGAACTATTTATTGTTTTAACTATTTAAACCATTGCGAAGAAAACAAACGCGATTCCATCGTCCGGGACTTTTGGGGCGCAAAAAGGATTAATTTGGTAGATTATCTTGGAAAAGTTAAAATACTAAACGCACCGTATAATTTTTCAAACAATGGCCCAAATTAGTGAAGGAAAGGGTTCTTTTACATTGGGATAATGTGCCTTGTCACAATTCTGTTATTATGCTGGCTAAATTTGTGAATTATACGCTAAATTGAACTCCATCGAACTTCAATTTATTTTCTACCATGATCAAGTCTTATGTCTGTATGTGCCAAATTTTGAAGTGATTGCCGCCACAACGCCTATTTTGGAGAATTCGACGAATCACCCTATTAGTCTGACATAAAAGTTTTTAAATATTGCTAGGATAAATGTGTCAGTCTTATGTTAGTTTTCCTCCTAGGTCGGAAACTATTCGTCTTATCCTCGTGCTTAAATGAACTTATTAGGTTCTATTAAGCAGTATATCTAAATTAAACCTCAATTAAAATGCATAAAATAAATGTGTTTTACGTAACCCTTGGTGAGATACCTGCAGAATCTTCACCGTCTCTATTTTTGTTAGTAATGCCAGTAGAATATTATCTACTACAGCTTTAGTTATTGGAAAAAATATAATTATTAGATACTTCATCACGTCCTTTGCAAAATTATGATTTGCGATATTGAACTGGGTTTGAAAAATATTTATAATTTGGTTTTATAATATTCTCGCTAGTTTGTTTGGTACTTATGTCCGGGTCTTTGGGCTGCGAAAGCCTAATTTTGCACTTAAGGGTGCATCAATCCCTAGTCGAGATTTTCGAGTGTCAAACATCACATTAACGCGAGGTATACCACTTTACTTCTTTATCCAAGACGAATTATTCTTAAAATCTTTCTCAGCGGAAAACTCATCAACTGCAGCCAAGTTTGAAACCGTGTCATTTGTAACCGAAAGCAACATGTCAACTATGAACCAACGAAGTGTGTTGACATTACGTTTAAAGTTGATCCTATAATACATACGGTAGGCGTGCGTAAAGCTGCTGTATTAATCAACTCAACTGCGACTCGTTCAAGAAATTTCACGCTTAGCTACAGTTAGTAGTAATTTAGTACAACACTGATATGTAAATAATTACCTATGAAATTATATTATATGAAACACCAACTAACTATCCACGTTAGATTTCATGAAAATTTTGCAATGTTCCAATTTTGCAACAAAAAGAAAACAAAACTAAATTTCTACTTTGCTAAAACTCAAAAAATTATTTATTTTGTAGTGCGTTAAACATATTCTAATCTTAAAATAAAGGAACTTTTCATATTAACAATATATTTATTAGTGATTTAAAAGTTATAATAAAATAAAATTGTACTCTAGTTCTTACAATAAAACATGTAAACAAAGTTCATATTTTTAATAAGAAGATTGGTCTAATAGCTCTATATCTGTACAAAATATAAAATATCCATTGTTAGAAATATTGGAAAATAATTAGAAAGTAATGTTTAGCAAATATGGATCAACTAAAAATCCTCTTTAATGGAATTTCACTTAACGTTTCATGGGTCTTTAATAATTTCTAATCAATCTATTGCAAACATGGATAAATAATTTAATGCGACTATAAGTTCATGTATAATATAAATGAAGACAGCGCATAAATGAAATTAAATACAAAGAGTTCTGATGACGCTACGAATATTTTATAATACAAGTGACTGTTTTTAATTACTTGTTACGAGTCGTAACCTAAACTAATTAAACTGACATTTGAAGAACTTCTTAATGTCAGTTGTAATAATTAAATAATCATAGTTTAAGAAAGAATACAAAATACGATCTTTAAATCCAACAGTAGGGAAGCAGTTGAGGTTCTGTGACCACTGGTAAGGTAGCCTATGCATAAAAAATGCCGCAGAATCTCTATAGAGGTATTCTAATGAAAATTGTATGTCTACAGAAGGGTGCGCGATTTCCTACAGTGTAAGGGTGAGGATAAACCACCCACCATCGTGGATAGTGAATAGCCTGCTTTCATTGAGTGGACGATGGGATAGGGGGCGTTCATAACTTATGAACATATAATGTACAATTACAAATGCGTTGCTTTAAAATTAAAATAATTGACGATTGACCATTGGGTATAGTTTTAATAAAACATGAAAACGTTATTTTATTGCAATGCGTTGTTTTAAAATTAAAAATAAAATGATGGATAGTTGACAATCAAACTACAATATCCTTATTTAAAAATACGAAGCCATTGTTTAAAATAATACAAGGTTTTATTGTAATATGATGGAAAGTCTAAAGAATAGAATTTGTAATTACGTTTGCATAACTAGCAAAATTAAAATGATTTACGGCTGTCAATCAAAGACTGTTTATCAAAATCTATGTCATCAAATATGAGTATGGAGTTTATTTTAACATCCCAAGGCGGTATTATAGTCTCGTTTTCGCTAAAGGGATAATAATTTACACCTCTGACCGGTTTCAAAGTTTTCCCTAGAAATTGATATTTCAGTTCGTACAGTGACTTTGAAAATACGTATACGTTTTCAAACTTGAGTCCGTTATCACTAACAAGCAGCGTAATGGCCAGATTTAGTTTACCTACGTTGCTCGGTCCTATTATAAGTCAGCGAATTGTATTGTTTAAAAATTCACCGTGCTTCTTGGCCCTTTTATCGTGCAAATACTGATCTGCGTAAAAATTCACTATTGGTAGATTATGCTTCCGTTTTTCCACTTTCATTTTAAACACTCTCGTCTGCTAACTAGCAAACTAAATAGCTAAATGGTCACCTAACTAACTACGGTCCTACTATTATGAACAAAACTCTTGAAATAACTTGTAATTATATTGTTCTCATTAAAATACATTTGTATTAAGATGCATTTCAGCGGTACCTTATAAAATTTTAGCTTTGGTAGTCAAATGGCTATATTGAAAAATGCAATCGTGAATAGGTAGATCGAAAACTAACGCTCCGGCTTCAAAGTTCCTAGTTACTCAATTTCCAACTTGAGGTCTACGGAAAATTCTCCAACATCTCGTTTTGTTTCGAACAATCGACGATAAAGACCGGGTAGTCCTTAAACTTGGCATAACTTATTGCAGATTCAATGTTATCCTCGTTGCAATAAGTATGTTGAAAATTCAAGTAGTTAAGATACGCTTGTGAACAATCTCCCGTGGAAAATTTCAAACTCATGTGTTCATACGAATATTCGAGTATATCGGAGTTCAAATAAAGGGTGAGATTTATAAGGCCGAGGTTCCTAAATTTAAACGCATTAGACATTTTAATTCCACGTTAGTTCTTATCGAAGCCGAGGCTTTCGAAGACCGATGAACGTTTTGATTGGTCGAATGTCGCTTCTTATCTCTTTAAGCGCAGGTAATTCGTACAATCCCCACTGACGAGAAGCCATAAAAATAACCGACTTTACGTTTATCTTATCATATAGGTCTATCTTTGCACGGTCGTTAAAAGTTCTAGATCTGACTAATATTAGGTCTTGATTCATGATAACAATAGCACGCTTGTACATTCCTCAAATAAAAACATATGCTTTAGCCGAAATGCAAGAGTTATTTCCTCATTTTCACATCTACTACGTGTTGAGTTTGAACCATGGCGACTTAACCTACTTAGTCTCTTTTTATCGTCCAAGCGGTTAACGCCAAGTTATTATTTTCATGACTTTAAGGTGATACGTATTCTTTAGGTGCACTGGTCATGCCGGGAAATATACATACGCCTACCTTTTGACCGGAAATCTCAGATTGAATCTCTTCAAACAGAAAGCATGGATAGTTGTTGATCAAATTAAATTCTTTGTTAACCCCGTCGGATCTAATCGTGCCCTCTATGTAAATGTACAAATTGTTGTTGTTCGTCATCAAATCTTGATTTTCAATTTGGATTCTTATTTCATGAGACAACTCAAAAGTTCTGACTCGTCAAAAAAGAAACCATCGAAAACGTTAATCTGAGTACCCATTTTAACTAGTATTATGACTACTAAACACCTGACTTTATCTTTACTCCAATAGAAGTTAAATGTTGCTTTTTTGAGGAAAGATAGTTTCTCTCTGTTCTTTTTATTCAAACTCGGCGTAGATATCGGTAGCAACTGTGATTGTGGAGGTGCTTTCTCGCCGAAAGGTACACAGGAATTGAATAATTTACTAGTGTTCACGTGATTATTACTAAACTCTTTTTCTTCCGCTTTTCGCAATTCTAAGTGCACTGAAAACTTGGACCCTATTTTCACTAGTTTCAGCATCTTTCTAGTAGCGGTAGTCGTAGAGTCTCGTTTAATAAACTCTCTTTGCAAGTAATCGATTTTGCGATAGTTTTGTAAGTTCCATCTTTAATTGTAATCGTTTCGGATTTCCTAGTCAATGGCCATTTGGGGTGCCTACAGTGTAGCGAATCATTTTCGTCAGTGATATTGCGAATATAATTACATCCGCGAAGCAAATGAACACCCAAGGATATTTCCGTTCAGTTCAAAGCGCGGATATATATCGCTACTGGTCACATTTCCAATATTTTCGAAGCTAAACGTAGTTTACTTTGTCGCTAAGCGAGCTCAGGTATTTCACACCAATGTCTATGTTATTATATAAAAGGTCAAGACAACGATGTCCGGACATGAAAATGTTAAATTTCTGTTCTCTTTTGTAATTGTAGTATACGTTACAGAGCAAGAGGTTCTTAATAACTTCCCTAGGCGTCTTTAGATTTCCGAAACTGTCATAGTAAAGTACTTTAAGTCCTCGTTTGACGTAACAAGCTCAGTGACTTCCCGTACCGTCTTTGCCTTCTAAATTTATAATTTCACGTAGGTTTCTTAGGTAGATCGTCACGCATGAAAACACCTCTAAAGTATCGTACGCTTGACGCATAATTTTGCAAGTACGGTTTCAACTAGAGGGACAGCTTGCGTCATTATACTATGTCTACGGTATACTCCTGAAGTTTTTCGCATTCTTTGAGACGTTGGCTGTTTTAGCTATCCCGGTAGCTCCATCGCTTAGAGCTGCAAAGCCGAAAGTCCAACGAACAATGGTATTGGGAGTGTAATACCGCCAGTTTTAGTTAACGGTACAACGAAAGGTACTTGTATATATTTTGTTCCACCTGGCCTTTTAATTACAGCTCGAGCTCCATTTAGAGTTATTTTTATTAAACCCCAACGCCTATACCTTTACGTGGCCCTCGTTGTTTGATCGCAACTCTTATTTTGGTAATAAGGTGAGGTTTAAATTTAATTACTCGCTACTTCGCGAAAGCTAAAGTTCCGCCGTTACGTATCTTGCTATCGCATTTCTTACGAAGTCATCGTCCATGCGGAGAACTCCTCACGCTCATACCGAATATGCGTTATATCTTCATAGCTCCAGCCACAGATACTGCGGTTAATCTTTCACCTACAGACGCATCTTTAGATTTATCTCTATTTCAAGCCTTCTATTGTAACATCAAATCCGATTGATGACGACCGTTTAAATCATTACTATCTTTGTACGCAATATAGCGGTCCTTACACGCCTGATCGAACAGATTGACCCCAGAATCTTGTCTCTTTAGTCTAGCTTCCAGCTTAGTTACCGGTCCACAAAATTGATATACCGGTAAATGTAATTCAACTGGAAACTTGTTAATTAAACGGTTGACCACGCCGCAGCCCCTTGTAGTTTTCCTAGACTTTAACAATTTTCAACATGCAACGTTACAAATAAATTAAAATTAATCACACCGCGCAGTTTTAAACAAAGTTTTCGTTGTAAAATCGAAATATTAACAATTGTAATATTAAGTCCAATCCTGATGCGCGCCGTGATGCATAATAATATCGTCGCCCTTGATGTTACTCAACGGTATATTCTGAAGTATGGAAAATATGTTTGTTTCTAAAAGTATTATTCCAGAAGATAAAATTAAAAGGTTTTCATGTTAATTTACTTGATATATTCTAAATCTGCACATTTCAATATCTAGACTACGAATCTAACAGGTAAGCGCAAAATTTACGAATCATGTTTGTAAAGCAAAATAAATAAATAATAAATGTATATTCCAATTGTTCTTTTTGATGGAAATAATATTTTTGAAGAATAATACTGTTACTGGCACAGGCAAAAAGAATCAGTTATTTTATTTTAGAGTATCTCCATTGAACACCTTACAAATTTTAAAGGAAAGTAAATTGTATCACGAGCGCTGCCGCTTTAATTTCGGGATAGAGGAAAACGAACGTACTTAGAATTAAAAATTTGCTTTATTAGTTTCGAAAATATTCCCCTTGTCATAACATTCTTTCCACTCAGAAGTCAGCCCACCCAAAATTTAATTTTTGGTAACTTTAACTGCGCTATCTGGCGTTGAAAATTGTTGATCACACACACGATGTTTGAGTTTTGAAAATGTGCTGTGTGTTAGCCTGCTTTACTATGATTAAGAATGATCCGTCGTTCTTTATTCCTTTTTTCGCATTTCAGAAAAAACATGTGGTTATCAAGTGGTTATTTACCACTCAGCTAATACAGTTTTACTGGCTTCTATTATTTGTTTGGAAATACTGCGAGTACGAACAACTTTAGCTGGATTTGCTTCATTTTGAAATATTGTTGTTTCATATCAAGTTCATAGGCATATATCCAACTTTCATTATCACTGACAATATCCGTATATCAAACTTGATGTACTTGAGTTGAACCGTTTAAGTGTTTCTCGGCACTATCTGACACGAGCCTGTTTTTGAGTCTCAGTGAAATTATGGAAAATCCATTGTGAACATATTTTTTATACTTAAGTGCTCATGTAAAATTTGATTAATTGTTTGATGTTCATGCCGAATGGTGACTGAATTTCTCTATAATTTACATGGCAATTCGCATTTATCATTTCTTGTACGGCATCAATGTTTTCTGTTGTTTTTTATGCCGTCGGTTTTGCTAGAAAATGTGTACGATTTAAATCCATGTTTTTTCCGCATTTTGTTTACTTTAAAATTAATGGAACGGCTCTAAGTACACCCTTTTTGTCACAATTATTTTACAGTAGAGATGTAAAACTTTACAAATTTTGTATGTCAATTGTCCTGCGACCTGCAGTGTTGCCACCTGCCGAAATTAAGCAGTATCCCTCGTAATTGCATGTCTGACATTTCAAGATAAAACAAATTACGAACTTGTGTTTTTAACAGATAATTTTGGTAGCAAGCAATGAAATCATCAAAATGCTTAAAATTCAAATATTAAAGTGTATCGGCCGATTTAAAATTATTTTGTTATTTTAAAGGCAGTAAACAAATTACTACAAACATATCCTAAACAAATATTAGTGTTATTCTGAGTATTATTAACTTACAGTAGTATATTTTTACTATAACTATTCAATTAATAATTTCGTTTATTTAATGGACCAGATTGCATTTAGAGCAAATTATATCATTTAAATTTTCAATACTTAAAAATCGATTTCTAAAAATGTTTTTAAGAAAGTTGTGCTCTACGGCTCATATAGTATACACAACTTTCGTGATGCCGGATATGTTTGAGACACCTTGTATAGTAATCAGAATTACCTACCTTACTTACCCCATCCTCAAATAAATTGTCCTTTCACTTTTACAGCAACAAATGAGTTTCTTTTATATTGGGCGATAAATATTTAATATTTTTTGCGCTACAACTAACAACACCATGCCACCAAAATCACTAAAATTAGGAACACTGTAAAAGTACGCGTATAACACCGAAATCACGATTATAAAAACCGATACAGTTTTACTCGAGCTTCAGTGTTAATTCTATTATTAAGTTAAGTTGAAAGACAATTTAAAAGACTTTAATAAATCGCGAAGTGCGTGAAACATTGTATAATTAGAATAATTAAT
>JAHWXV010420008.1:0-13498 GCA_024586415.1 Phrixothrix hirtus
GAATGAATTTTTATAAATCTTTTTAATATCTAAAAATATACATAAACCATTATAATTATATTAATTTTAGACCAAAAGTAATTTTCCTATATATATATGTATATAAAATTAATTGTACAATAGCCATTATATACTATTGTAAATGGTTCAGGAGATTCTAGGCTAGAAATTATAAACTATCTATTCATTCACCAAGCTTTCGACTCTTTAAAAATTTCAATTTTCTAAAATTTGTATGAAAGCTTGGTGAATAAATAGATAGTTTATAATTTCTAGCCTAGAATCCCCTGAATCTTCTACAATTATATATCACGCAGTACAATAAACGCACTAATTTTAGTGTAGTTTTTAAGCATTCGTTATTCGCCAGATCTTGCGCCAAATAATTCCCACTCCTTCCTGTACGTACATATAACGCCGTTTAGGTGGTAAACGTTTCGACTGCGATAACGCTATGACAAGAGAAGTAAATTTATTGTAAAGACAGAAAGAATTCGAAAGGAAATAAAGAAATAGGTGTACAAGTGTTTAAATGTAAACAGTGGTGCGATTATATTGAAAAATAATATAGGTACTTATTTCATAAATAATTGTAGAAATTTCCGTTATTTCCGTGTTTTTAGGGAAGGGGAAATTTCATTTTGGAACGAATCTCGTACAATTATACGAATTTCTCAGTTGGGCTACCTTTACACTAGAACAAATCGTGAAACGGGCTTCGGCGTAATTTTTAATGAAACCTTAGTTTTGGGACGACCCTCGTAATAAGGGGGTTATGTATTATTTGTCGGCCTCATCTATATAATTAAGGAATAAAAGTTATAAAGGTATTCAATAACATTTTTAAATAAATAAAATGTGGTACCTAATGATAAGTGTTAAATGTTATCAATCGTTTTCAAAATAAATACATTTATAACGATATTGAAGGTAATAAACTTTTAATCGAATCGATGTTAACCAATGTCAGAAAATTAAGCTTTAACTTTATTGCTTTAGTAGAGCTACCAGACAATTTAATGCGGCCTCAAGAGAAATGCCAGGTATAAATTTATAATGGCAAAAAATGAATATTTTTCTATATTCTTTAGATTATAACTAGGCCAATATACAAATACGATGTAATGTTGAATTAACTCTCTCCACTAATAATTTCTAATATAGAAACCAAATCGTAGATTTTATCTAATTTTTATTATGCGCTAATTTAAAATTTTAGCATAATATAATATAAGACAGAAAAGGCAAATATTCATATACGCTTACTGTATTCACAAACTTATATTTTATAAGTGTTAAACATGTCAAATGTTAGAACGTGAGCACTTGGGCACCATTCTAAATACAACTTCCTGTTAATCTTGTATGTATCTTATTTTATATAAAAAAAAATTATAAACTATGGTTTTACGTCTGTAAAATATAAATAAACTCAAGCTGAACATACGCTCTCTATATTTTTGTAGACTTTTACATTGTGTGTTTAATTTAAATGTTTTTATTTTGTAGAACTCTGGTAGGTCAGAAGAAGACTGAAATCATTTTAGTTAAAATAAATTTGAAGCCGAATAAATCATAGTAAACAATAAATTTGCCTTCAATAAAACTTGCGCAACATTTATTTATACATTTTATTGCACACTAAAATTTGTATTATAGCTAGAATTGTCCCAAGATGTAAAATTTCAATTAAATATCTAGAAATTGCTTCTAATTAAAATATATACATAATTTATGTTTCACAATATTTACAAACGGCTTTATTTATGTCTAGATTTACCTATACTGAAAAACAATTCTAAAGCCGTTGGCAATGTTGCAGTTTTGGGGTTCAATCTTGGGCAGTAACCTACTTTTATGTAGTTCACACGTCACAGAAATCGTTAGTTTTACTGGAATAATCGTTGTCACACAATCTCATGTATGGTGCCTGTAGGGTACCTGTGTGTGCTTAAACAGAAAACACATTTGGCCTGTATTGTCGTCATTTCACCATAATTACAATGACATGCAATTGTTTGTTTTGTTTATTGAAGTGTTACGTTTAAAACCTTTGCTATCGCTTCTTTGTGTGCGTATTTATTGTTTCGAAATGGTATTTACCATTGCTAATCCGTCCAAAGAGAACCTGCTTGCCGATTTCAGTCGTAGCTATATTTTGTAATTACTAAGGTACATAAGTGTTGAATTTTAAAGATCTGGCGTCAACATCGATGCGATCAATATGCAGATATCTTAAAATGTTTACGTGTCAGAATCAAGAATAAAGGTTCCGGGAAACTCACAAACGATACTATCCTTCTATACCATAATCCTTTTTTCATATAGCCCAGCGATTCAACACTTGTTTATGCGAGGGGTTGTTTTTATATTCCCAGACTAGGCATGAAATAAAAGACCAGAGTAGTAACAGAGATTTATTTTATAGATTTAGAAAATGCGACATTGCCACTTTTATTCCTTAAATTCGTAAGATCATCCAATTTAGAGTGAATATTTTAATAAGACAATGTAACTTTGTACACTTACTACATATAAAAATGGGGGCACTACCTGAGTTTTTAATTTTCCTAATGCAAATCTGAATTTTTGTTTAAAATGGAAGCTAATCCCATTTAGTGATACTGCATTTCAAGTACCTAGATTTTAAGACCCAGAAGGATTAAATAACCCTCATAAAGAAAATCGAGTGAAGTGACAAAAGCTAATTGTTATTTTTAAAACTAATATAAACATTGAATTGATTTGCTTTAATTAATTATATAAAAATTTTTAATTAGAAAATAAATAATAATCACTAAGAGCCATGTTCAGACTATGCGGTGGATGTTCCAATTCCTGAAAGTCACATTCGTGGATTACAGCTTGTGAAATGGCGGCAGTATGACCAGGTGTATTGTATAATAATGAAACATTTTTTGTCAATTTTCCTCGACGTTTTGCACGAATATGTCCCTTAATTTATGCAACAAAAACGTATAATATGTGCTGTTGACAGTTGTATTGCGCCTTTAAAGTAAACAAGTAAAATATCTTCACAATCCCCGAATATTGTAGCGATCACATTTTTCGTTGATTCAACGACTTTGGTCTATCTCGGACGAGTTTCCGCCATTCCATCAATTCCCTTTTGGACAGGCAATCATAAAATAGAACCATTGCTTCATTTTCTGTGAAAATGGACTTCAACATCGGCTTTGGGCCGTCTCCACACATGTTTAAAAACGAGCGCGCACATTTAACCCGACGTTGATGTTGGAGAGCTGAAAGAAGACGTGATACTCATATTGCACTAACCTTATTCATGGCCAAATGGTCATGGTGAATTCGGCGAATACTTGTTTCAGAAATGTTACACATCACTCCTAATCCCTTCACTTTCAAACGGCGACCTTCTAATACTATTTTTTCAACAATTGAAATTTTTTGTGGCCATATCACTTCAAGTGGTTGGATTTCTTAAAGATTTCTTGCCCCGAACAAAAATATTTTGCCTACTTTATTACAGTGGCATATGAAGAAGGTAAATCACCATAAACGCCAATTAAACATTGTTTAATTTGATTAGACGCATGCTCTTCTTTTGTTAAAAATTAATGAGCGCGTTGAGACATTTTCATACACTAGTCACGTTGTCTGACGGGCTAACAAAAGCTACTACTCTCGATCCGTAAAATACACATATATAGTGTAAGTTTTGCACATGTACAACTATGACGCAACAAAGTTTAAATGCGTTTGAACCTGTATAAGCCTGTCAGGCCAAGAATTTATGGTGTCTACCTTGTATCAGGAAGAAAGTGTATGTTTTGTCCGTACGGAAAAATTTCGTACGATTTTTCCCGTGCGTATATTATAAAAATGTATAGAAGCTTTCACACGGATCGAACACGGCACGGTAACCGTATTGTGTGAAAGCTGCTATACAATTTTATGATCTATTGCGACAAAAGTACAAAAAAAAACCGTACGGATTTTTTCCGAACAGATAAAACCGTTGTGTATGGAAGAGGCCTTAGTCAGGCACAAACTTTACATTATTTATGAGAAAAGAAATGATTTTACAAATATTTCAAATTCCTTTGCTAGCGACTTGATAAATGCTTTTCGTTTAGGATAAATGAACATTAAGTATTATTTCTTTTTTATAATATGAAGTTTAATTATTGTATACCTTACATTAATTTTTATTAAAATTTTATATAATAGTAGTGCTGGTTGTAGTAACTACTTTTTCACCCTTGTTTCTCAAAACTTACTCGTTTTTTGTAAATCCCAAAATCGTAAAAATGAAATCGTAACAAGAAGAAGAAATTTTGCAACTTGACGAATGTTTTTCTACTAAAACCATTTTTATCGAAATTTTGATGCAAAAGTGTGGTATTTAGTGTTACATTTGCAGTTTTGTTTGTGACCTACAAAAATGTGTGACGGCTGCGTATAGAAATACGAGGGCGGTCTGATAAATGGCCGGTTTGAACATGAGAACACAACTTTTTCTTCAAAATTTCATTTTATTTCTCGGTATAGTCTCCTTTTAGCTCGATACACTTCGTCCAATGTTTTTCCAATTTCATTACGCCATCCTTGTAGATCGATTTATCAAGTTCTCGAAAATATACATCAGTTTCCCATTCAACTTCCTCATTTGATTTGGATCTCTTTCCACCAAGCCATTTTTTCAGCTTTGGGAACATGAAGTAGTCACAGTGGGAATATTGTTTTGATAATATGTATTACAATTGACTTATGTAATAGATCAGTTTTTTCTTCAACGTGATTTCGTGTTTAATTATAAGAAAACAAACATGTTACAATTTAAATTGTTCATTTATTAAATTTTCGTTCGCCTTTATCCGAAACCTTGTCATAACAACAACGCACGGCATACATTTTCCAACTAACTTAACTTCTACAAAATCACTCTTCCATTTACTGCCTACCTCATTGTCTTGTCCTTCTAGAAAATTCTTATTTATTCAAGGTTAAGCTCTCACAAATCCCAACCCGCAATTAATGGCAATTCCTTTGACCCGGGTAACAATAGCAGGTATGTGCATAATAAGAGCTTAAGTAGTTGAATATCCCTTGTGCAATTTCCGAAGTTGTACTAACTAAACATATTAAAGTATGAATCACATTGCGCAATTATAAACAGTTCAACTTTCAAATGCTTACTTATATACATACATACATACATAACTTATCAACCTAATTATTATTTGATGTTACCTTAAATATTGTTTACTGTTAATCTAATTAATTGTTGACCTTAACTAGTTTCTTTTGACCAACATAAATTCCTTGATAAATTACTGAACAAATATAGTGGATACGGAAGCAATTCGTAGTTCATCCAATTTCTGTTGAGTTTTCCATGATGTGTGAGCTGGTGCGTTGTCATGATGAAAAAGCACTTTCTTCTTTGCCAAATGTGGTCTTTTTTCTTTATTTCAACAACGTGCAATTGGTCCAGTAATGCCACATAATAAACTCCTGATTGTTTTTTGCGTTTTAAGATAATCGATGAGTATTACACCTTGTGCATCCCAAAAACCGTCGTCAAAACCTTTCCAGCTGATTCAACCACTTTTGCTTTCTACGGTGCACTTGAACCAGCTTCAACCCATTGTTTTGGTTGTTGTTTTGTTTCAGGTGTGTGGTAGAGGATCCATGTTTCATCTATAGTTATGAATCTACGCAAAAATTCATCTGCATTACGTCGAAACATCGCCAAACATTGCTTTGAAATGACCACACGATTGCATTTTTGTTTGATTGTCAACAACGGCGTCACCTATCTTGCTGGCAGCTTTTTCATATGTAAATGTTCATTCAAAATGTTACCCACACGCTATTTTCAGATGTTTACGATGTCAGCTATCTCACGCACTTTCACTCGTAGATCTTCCAAAACGATATCATGGATTTTATCGATCATTTCTTTGGTGGTCACTACGATTGGTCGAACTGAAGGATGTTCATCAATCGTGCTTGTAAGACCACGTTTAAATTCTGTAAAGCAATAAATCACAGTTGAATTCGCTGGAGCAGATTTGCCATAATATTTACCAAGCTCTTCCTTTATTTCTTTTGCGGTTTTTCTATCCAAAAAATAATGCTTAATCAGTACACGAAATTCGTTGTTGTCCATTATTTTAACACAATCACAAGTTGTTCACTTTTTATGGCTGTCAATCATAAACCAAATAACATATAGCGCTAAAAATTTACATACAGCCTACTAACAGATTATATTTGACAGAAATGATATACATTCGGTAATGAGTGGCACCATTTTTTGGAACCCTGCTAATTATCAGACCGCCCTCGTACTTGTCTAGGAACAACTGTCGATTTTCTTTGTATTTAAATGGTAATTCCGCCCATTCGCGCCTGTATGAAAATAAGACGAAGTGTATGAAATATTCACAGATGAATTCAAGTTTTCATATTTAAATAATAAAATAATAAAGAATTGCAAAAAATGTATTAGAAAAACAAAATGATTATCGCTTTATTAATTATTAATTTTGATGAGTTAATTGTTAATTATATTTATTCGTAAATTGGGTTTAATGTATTTTATGCGACACAATACGAAGACGCAAGTATTTAATTTTTGGTAAAAATGACTAGATTTTTGTTTATATATAACTGCAAAGCTTCTGATTTGTTTATATTCCTGTACTTCTAGTGTCAACGCTTTGTCGACTTTTAAAAATTAAAATATTTATTTTAAATGCTTTTGAATCAATATTTAGAATACGTACATCAATTTGATCGTTCTGTGACCTTCATAAGTGTCTTTTAGTTACTTAAAAGATAAAGGAATATTATGAGAAATATCTCCTATACATTTTAAATATGCCATTAAAATTAATTAATATAACATCGTCAATAACTACGTAATAAGGTATGTAGGTAGTATCTAAGTTATCCTTAAATACCAATATTACCATTTTTATAAAACCACGTACTGGACAAAGAAATATTTTATAGAAAATCAATTAACTCTAAGGCTTCCAATAAATAAAAAGACGAAACGGAAATCGTTTTTAAAAATAAAAAACCAAAATGTGTGACAAGCAGTAACTTATTGACGTAGTCATAACAACAAACATTCTGCCATCTGGAGTGCAGTGCATGAATTAATAATCTACAAACTGGCAGCCATGTATAATCCAGTAAAATGTACACAATACATACTCATAGGTATTGTACAATGCAGAATGCATGTGCAACAAGACCACCCTGATGCAGGCCAGGCCAATCGATAGGATACAATACTAAGTTTGCTTCGATGAATAATTAAAGCATACACGTAATTACGTAGTTTAATTGCAGCAATGGCGAACTGGGTTTAAGTTACGTATTTCTGCATTTGTTTGTAAATGAATTCTTACTATCCAATTTAATTACCTCTAGGCATTAAAATAAAATTATTCAATTAACGCTAGTTTATGTTGTAGAAATAGTGCAAGGCGACGGCGTGCAACTTCTCTGAAATTGATTTATTTAATTCGCCCGTCCGCCTGGGACGTTGACTTGATTCAAGTGTCACCCGAGAGGCGAGTCCACTCAGATTTCCTCCGCTTCGTTGTCGGTTTCCCTTTTGCCTTCTTCGTTGAACTGCGTCGTCGTCGTCTCTCGCGTTCCTTGACATTCAGATTTCAAAGCATGAACGTACCGATCAGCTGTTCGCTGAAAATAACGTAGACATCGGCCTTGATCTGCTTACACCCACCCACTTGGGAGTTGT
Organism: Phrixothrix hirtus; assembly: GCA_024586415.1. NCBI lineage: Eukaryota > Metazoa > Arthropoda > Insecta > Coleoptera > Phengodidae > Phrixothrix > Phrixothrix hirtus. The sequence goes on from JAHWXV010420008.1 coordinate 7,763, forward strand.
GTTGTCTGGCGTACTTTATTGCTTTTCTATCCGCTGAAGACGGAATTTGACAAGGACCATGCATCATTATCAACTTGCTACTAGTTATGCGACGTAATTGGTCTTATTTTAAATTATGAAATGTGCACCTTTATGAAAGTGACATTCATGTGACGTTTAATTCTCTTAATAGCATGTAGTAGTCTTATTACAACGTGATCTGGCATGTAATTAAAGCATCACGCGATTTGTATGCAGTTTAGAATATTCATTATCGTTATACTCTTTACATTACACTGTTTCATAACTGTTTGCTAATACTTTTTACTTCATATGTACTTCAGTTGTTCATTCATAATAGTACTTATAATTTAAATTATAAAATTATTATAACGTTTGAAGCATAGGTTGCATTATTATTTTTTTAATGTCAACGATAAGCATTTTCAGGCAGTATTTTTTAATTTTCTAATAACGTTTAATAAAACAGTTAACTACTAATTAGAGTTACTAACGTTATGTAATATTAAGGAATCCTTATCTTTTATCAATAACTAAATTACCGTGTGACCAACTTTAACCATTTTCTAAATCGAGAAGAAAATTTCCGATGTAAAAAAATTCATTGTCGTTTAAAAACTCCATTAAAATAATTATAATTACTTGTTTGAGTGTTTTTGGGATAGAATAAAATATATCTGTAAAACACAACGAATAATCAATAAAATATGACGCATACTTATACTCTCCTACACTCAAATTGTATATCACTGTAGAATTATTTGTTTAGATTAAAGTGTACACAATCGGTAATATTCCTTTTCATAGAATTAATTGGATTTAAGTTTTTAAGTTTATTAGTTGTTATTTTCCTGTGTTCCTTGTTGCTTCTGATTTTTATTTATGTTATCATATAAAACAATTAGTTTATGCGGTGCTCGTAGACGCCCCACAACAATAGACAGAATGTACACATAGTCTCTCAGAAAGAACTCGTGAAAATTCCGAAACTATCCGTCAAACGCCTTAACATTTTGAGCACTGTCTTTGAAGGCAAGTTATACATTTCCCAGTTCTCAGGGTGATTCAAATTAGAGCTTAAGCATAGGGATCTCGCTTATTACAAGAGATAGAAAATGACTTTAAATTTGGCACTTTTGCCAAATTTTATGCTGATTAATAATCGAAAGAGAAATTTGAGTTAACTAATAACACATTCTACAGGCACTTTTTTATGGCAAATAATTCTAAATTATCAAAATTGTCGATCTACGTTTCGGTTTTGTGGAACCATCATCCGGTTCATTTATTTTTATGTACACTATATCCGATATTGTCATTTGATAGGATATTTTACGCTGTTTTCAGCAATATAAGACAATTCATAGCTAACTTGATTTAAAAGTAAAATACAAAATAAAATCATTGAATAGTTACTTACAATCAGGTGGGCTGTTTTTAATTTTTTCCATTCACTAGTTGGAAAGATATAGCAAAAAAATAAAAAGAGCTACAATAATCATAGTTATCTTTTGTTGACAGTAAACAGTTGACATAATATTTGATGTCTTAAATTTGTATTTCTGTGTAATTCATTAATGATAATGTTTTAAAATGCCGTTTGAAAATTATGAAAAGCGTGATATGCTGCAAATATTATAAATGTAACAGGAATAGTGAAGAAGGTGGTAGAATGTATTTGCAGCAATATCCAGAGCGGCATCGACCGCGAATTAATTATTTTTTACAATTGCATAGAACTTTAGTTAATTATGTTCCCTTTGTCAAATCACGGACTAAGCATGGGTCCAAAATGACTCGCATTGAAAATGAAAATATTTTAATTTCGGTAAGACTTAAATAATCTTGCACACTTTAACTTCCTTCGAATATGTTAAGTCAATAATAATCCTTCTACGTCGATCCGCGAAATTTCCCATAACCTAAAGGGTTCTGAAGAACCCTAAGACATGTGAGTCAGTAATTACACCCTAACGACAACCTGAGAAGGTTAGAATATTGCAACTGACTTTTAGGAAAAGTTGATAAAGATCATAACTTTTTAAATAAGGTGATTTGGACGGATGAATGTAGTTTTTCTAGTAATGGAATGTTTAACAGGAAAAATAAACACTATTGGGGTACAGAATATCCATGATTTGTAAGAGAACGCAGAAATCAAGGGCGATTTTCTGTAAACATTTGGATTGGTATGTGGAATAATAGATTTTTGGGACCTCATATTTTCGAAGGAACTATGAATTCAGTGTTTAAGGAACGAGTTGTGGGATGACTTAAAAGATATTCCTCTCAATGTCTTAGGATAATTGTGGCGGCAACAAGGATGGGGAACCTCCTCGTAATGCTGCTATCATAACTGAATATTTAAACAACGTTTCTATACAAATAGGTGGGAAACCAGAAATCTGTGCGATGACCTGCGAGAAGCCTCGACTTGAGCCCCTTCGATTATTCCCTTTGAGGAAATTTAAAAAGTTGTATCAGAATATCCCTAGAAATAGAGATCAATTTATGGAGACATGGGACAGATCTTCCATTATATTCCAGGAAAACCATACAAAGGGCGATTGGCAACTTGCGTAAACGAAGCCAATTATGTATTAACGAAAATTGATATTCATTTAAACATTTACTTTAGAAAACTATCACAAAAAATAAATTAATTAATACCATCCATTGTTTTGCAATGTGAATGAAACAAAAATCAAAAACAGCCCACCTGAGTGATTAATTGTAAGTAATTAACTATTCAATAATTTTATTTTGTATTTTACTTTCAAATCAAGTTATCTGTAAATGTCTTATATTGCTGAAGACAGCGTAAAATATCCTATCAAATGAGATAAATATCAGATATGGTGTCCATAAAAAAATAATCCCGATGATGGTTCCACAAAACCGAAATGTAGGTAGGCAATTTTGATAATTTAGAATTATTTTCCATAAAAAACTTACTGTAGAATGTGTTATTAGAATTCTAAAATTTCCAGTAGCAAAGGGGCTACGGGTGAAAACTGTAATCCATGATTTTCACTGTTTTTGGCCATAAATTGAAAACAAAATAAGCTAACTCAAATTTATCTTTGGATTATTAATCAGCATAAAATTTAGCGAAAGTGCCAAATTTAAACTCATGGTCTATCTCTTATAATAAGCGAGATCCCTTATGCTTAAGCTCTAATTTGAATCACCCTGTCCAGTTAAATGTTGCTATTTAAAATTCGCAATCAGGAATACGTGGGGCAAAAATACTTTACGACAAAACTAGAAAAATAAAATTATCTACTTGGACATCGTAAAATTTCCTTTCATTTTAAAAGAAATGAAAGCAGATGTGATTAAAAACAAGCATAAGAAAGACGCATGACAAAAACTTTAGAATTTCCTTGTTACTTTAAATTAAGTTCAAAATTAAGTTAACCTTCCAACATTTACAATGTTGTACATCTTCTTTATGGTTTAACGTATTACCAAGAAGTAATTGGACTAGTTTCAACTGTTTTTGTTTTTGTCGTTCCTTGTCTATTTGAGGAAATATATATCACTTGTATTTTTGCCATGCAATGATTTCTTTATTAAAAAATTTCTTAAGATGTGTGTCAAAATTTTTACATCGCTGCTGAGATAAATATAGCAGACACGAGGGGTGACACTTCAAAAATGTTGGTGATGTCATTTCTCAAATATAAAATCTAATCGAAAGTAATGTTTTATGCAAAAATAGATAATTTTTATTATAAAATTAAAGCGTTATAGAATTTTTTTGATGATCTGTTCCATTAAATTTTTATCTCTTTCTTTTAGAACAGTGGTTTCCAAACTTATTTGTTACAAAACCTTTTTTGATTTTTACATCACCTAATTGGTACACTCCCGAGACATTGCATGTCGTTATTTCGAAAATAGTTGGTATTATAAATTATATTTAAAATATATCTTTGGAAACCATTCGTCTAGACTTAACTCGCGCCGTATATACGAAGGTTGGAAAGTTAATAGTGGCAACACATGTACAGCTCTAAAACTATTTATTGTACTACCAGGAAAGTTTTACAGGTCTTCAATGCAATGCCCTGATGCACACATTTGGGGGCCTCCCGATACCCGTAGTAGCGCCGAATTTTTGAATCTCGGCGACGAAGCGCTCTAAGGACCGCACAATGGCATCTCTGGAGAGGAAACACTTGCCTCGAAGTGGATGCTTCAGCTCAGGAAATCAATCGAAGTCATATAGACTCATATCGGAGGAGTAAAGTAAGTGCATCCAGTAATTCTGCATTTCAGAGCCACATTGTGGCAGCGGACGTTGTCATGCAGAACATTGAGTATTTATCATTGGAAATTGCGCCGATTACTGCGTAACGCAGGCCAAATGTGATTTTCCAGGAATCGGCAGTAATATACAGCATTTAAAACCTCATTAAAAGGAATCGCATGGTGCACTATTACACCTTGCAGAAAATACGCCCTCATCACCACCACGTTCACGTTTCCAGGCCCTTGCCACAGTTTCTTGGGCTTCGTAGGTGATTGGGTGCTACCATTATGTTGACTGGAGTTTGAGTTTTGGCTCATAGGAGCGCACCCACGTTTCATTCAACGCAATGATTCACTCCAGGAATACATCACTTTCCCTGTTGAAATGTGCCAAGTGGTTATGTGCTAGGGCAAAACGGCACCATTTTTGAATGACAGATGATGTGGTACCCATCAGGATACAATTTTACGATAATCCAGTTGGTGATATACGGTCGTGTACCTCGTAAGTCACCCCAAGCATTAACTCAATGAGCTGAACAACGAATCTTCCGCTGAATCTCAACCTTCCCGGAACGCAGTCATCCATCTGACAACAATCTTGTATGGAAGTGCGTCATCACCAAAAGCTTCACGAAGAAATTAGCGACACTGCTTGGCGTTCTTTCCATGCGCTACTCGTATTTTGAGTCACGCTCGTTATTCCTTCTTCAAAAACATCACACTGTGAACATCTTATTTGCACGTTAGAGCGGTCGACCTTGACACACACTAGTTAACGGTACCTGCCTCAGAGATACTGGGCACGTCAAACCGGTCTCCCTACGCTTTACATCGTCTGCTAAACACACCTCCCTTGTCTCGTAGAGACTTAGGAACACTGTTGCCACTATTAACTTTCCAACTCTCGTACATGCTACATTTAATTAAAATAAAGTCTACCAAAATTGAAAATATGTTTAAATAAATGTGCTGGCACATTATTAATCCATTTAGATATTTATAAATTTCCATAATTGTTATGGAAAAATTAGAGACAATCAAAATATTTATTTATTTCCGTTAATTTTTTTGAACTAGATATTGGGCATTTTTAAAGGCAAAATGCTAGCTTTCTTTACAAATTTGTAGGGCTGGGGTGCAAACTCAAATATAGACAGGATTTATTAACCCCACTGAATTACGTGATACTAAACGTTTATAAATTATTTTATGAACTTTTCCCACATAAATTTTATTTTAATTAATGGCGCCTTTGAGAGTATTGTAAGTCTATTGCTGCCCGCAGGCCGCTAGTTTGGCATGCGTAGAGTTGCAATATATCCCTATAAAACAGATTTGAAGTTTTAAACGTTTCACGAAATTGAGCCCTAGCCCTTAGATATAAGTAGGGGGCGGAATATATGCATTTAAATGCAGCCAAAATATGCGCATATATATGCCTTGTTTGCCTTTAAAATATGCACTTATATGCCTTTT
>JAHWXV010420061.1:0-12243 GCA_024586415.1 Phrixothrix hirtus
CACACACACACACACACACACACACACACACACACACACACACACACACACACACACACACACACACACACACACACACACACACATATATATATATATCTGCCTACTTAACAACAAATTAATGTCCTGTAGCTACAATCAGTTAGTTGCACCTGTACATTTGACAAATGTCGCAATTTTAAACAACGTTTATTACAGATTTTAAGTTAGAGGATCACCTATATATGAACTCACGCCGCAACGTCGATTCGAGCATGCCGGCGGCTTGCAAGTCCATAAACTATGTATTAATTGTCATTAGACAAACACATATTAGCTTTATTCGCAGTAACAATCCCTGATCAGTCGGAGCCAAATTCGCATGCGCACTTCGATTTTCAGTGTTCGCTGCGATCGCTGAAAATCGAAATGCGCATGCGAATTTAGCTCTGATCAGGGATCGTTACTGCGAATAAAGCTATTATCACAATGTAAACGATAACGCGTCCCAAGTTTCTAATTTCTTTGCCTACTGAAATAACCTCTAAAGGTTTGACTTTACTACATAGAATGTATAAGTAAAATTATCCCTTACATACACAAATGATAATCTGTTAGTACAAATAATCACATAGATAAAGAAGTTCAGTCAATTATCAAGAAAAGAAAGCAAGTATTTTGATAGATCAGTCAATAACAATAGCTGTAATCAGTCCACTTTTCGGTACATTACGCCTGTGATTTATGTAATTTGTGGACAATAATTCACCAACATTTGTGTATTTTTGTCATATTAGCCGTTCATTTCCAGAATTAAGTTATTTTGTAAAATATTACTGAATCTTTCAGATATTTGTTTTATAAAAGTATTATGCTGAAAGATAAATATACTTGATGTACTGTTAGTTCCGCGTTACGTCACACTCGGTATTTATGGCATCATATAAACGAAGTATAATATTTACCGCGTGGCATAAAACTTAGCTAGTTATTGTTTTAAAGCTTTAGTTATTTACGATGCTGTCTAACTGTACGCTATCTAAAAGTGTAAACAAATTTAGTAAATAAGTGTTTGTAAAGAAAAAATCGTGTTTGTTTAATAGCATAAACAATTAATATGCCTAAACCATGCATTATTTTTCCTTATGGGTTATGTTTTCACTATCAAAGTACAAGTGCAGCTATGATTTAGCAACGTCTGTAAAATCAGTGTTAGAGTGCATTTACACAGGGTCCGCAACTTGGATGGAACCGAAAAGCTTACAAAAACAATCATGAACACTTATTTGAATTCCATTAAATTCAAGTCAAACATTCCTCTAGAGCAGTTGCAAATCAGAGGATCTTAAATATTAAAATAAACAATAAGTAGACATTCCGACATTCTAAAAAAGTACCTAGGTTTAGGTAAAGTAAGCTTGGTTGATGGTTAAGCCGACTATTTCAACAAGAATATTTGAATAAACAAAGGTTGAGAAGAACTTTGATGTTTTGTGACCTTTGTATATTCAAGTTACTTATTACCAAAGACTATTATTTATACCTACTACTTAATACTTATTATTTATGAAACACACGGCTGCAATACGCAAATAACATAGTTTATTATAAACCCGCGTGGATGTAAGTACTAGACATTTGTACAGAAGAGTCTCCTTAAGAATAATTAACAGCCTTTACAAATTTAATATTTTATCAATTACCTATCTGAACATAACGCATGTAAAAGTCGTACTCTTGTGCTCATCTACTTCAGCTGTGATTGGTTTATTGCTGAACCTGAACATTACAATAATCAAATTTACTCTCGGAACCTTTTATTGTATAAAATTAGGTTTGCTTTATATTAAATAGCTTAGTCTTTAACCTTTATGAATTGTGTTCGGTGTAAAATATATTTGTATCGAACCAATTTCTAGTTCAATCGGCAAAACGGCTAGCTCTTTTCTCAGCAGGAGTTCGTGGCGTGAATTCGGATTGCCACAATTACGTTGTTAATGGATATCGATATATTCGAGAGTAGCTGTATATCGCTAGCTTGGTATCTATTTTACACTCCTGCCTGTATAAGTAGACAGATTCGACGTTAATCATTTAACGTATATTTCATTCAAATAAAACAACATGCATTTTATAAACATATATTAAAAATTTATCCTTATATATAATTATTTACATGCTATATTTTGAGCAATTCGATATTAATTTTCTATGTGTTATATTGTGTTCAATACCGTGCGTTTTAGCATGCAGTTCTCATACAATTTATGTTAGAGGAAATTATTTAGGAAATTTGGGGTCTATGTACAAGTAATTTGAATTAATAATGGGAGAACGTAGCTAGTTAATTTTATATCGTATGATGAAGAAGGTGATCTAAAAACATCCGAAGGCCTTCTCATGCTACCTTCAAGGGTTTGGGAATATATGACATACAATGAAAAACATCCTTTTGCGTGCATACATCGCCTTTGCCAAATATTCTGGCGGTAATTATTATTATCGAAAAACATCCGGCTAGCAATATTTACAGCAGAGTTTCACACGGGGGCAAACTTCCATTGCAGACCTCATAAAATGTACAGAGGGGTACACTAAAGTCGGAAGATTCTAATGAAAGCGTGCACATTGAAGAATATCCAATAACGCACCTTTCAAAATGGTGTCATAGTGATATCGTAACAAGATATTTATAAATCGGGAAATTGGAAAGATTTGTATAGGTAAGGTTTGATAACTCAGTGTTCTGCCTGTTTTGCATTAAGTTGTGTCTTTTATGCTATTTTCCTATCTTATCAGGCAGATAAGGATTTTATCAATGTTGTATTTTATTTGAAATTGAATTATGTGTCGTCCTCTGTGTGTTAGTCAACACCAACGCATTTTTTACAGATTTCTTTATACTTTACATATATGATTTGTATTGTATTGTATTTAAATAATACATTTACACTTATTTTTAGGACTAATTTCTTATCTTAAAATTTTACCATTTGTTTTAATATTTTACATATTTTAGTAAGGGTTTATTAAAATAGTTACTTCATTAATTCAATTCATTTTGATACTTATAACCTTTTACCAATTATTGCTTTCTAATTAATTAGATGATCGATAAATTTGGATATAGAAACTTGAATTTCCATCTTGTAATTAATAATAATTGGGACAACGTGATAAGATATACACGTTATATTTATTATACATATGAATTATTTTTTACGTTCAAGTATCGCGTTGTAGAGAATGTAAATATATCTGTTTGAAAAACATATAATGTAGGCTTCTTTGGCAATTTAGTACCAAGACAACCATAACAAATATTTGAAACTCAGAACAATATCATCTAATGGTTAATTTTACTTATACGAGGACTGTCCCAAAACTATCAGACTTCTTTCACATCTTCGCGCCTGACAATTGTAGCGCCTTCTGCCGGGTACGAGTATTAACGGCAAAGCTTTACAAACTACCTCGATGATGCAGTGTTCGTCTGAACACCTTAGTCCACGTGCAGCGTGCGTTTGTTTACAACATGTTATTTACGTCGCTATTGTAGAATATGACTGAAAGATCGGAGCAACGAATTTGCATTCAATTTTGCGTAAAACTCGAAAAGAGTTGTACGGAGACCATCGCAATGATGAAGACAGTATTTGGGGACGAGTGTATGAGCAAAAAACAAATAAAAGAGTGATATAAGCGGTTCAAAGATGACCTCACTTCTGTTGATAGTAACCTAGTTCTGGGCGGCCTTCGACGACAACCACACCGGTTAATATCAAACTTGTGCGACTTGCAATGAACGATAACCGTCGATTGACTGGGCGAGAACTAGAATGTAATCTTGGAATACCGAAAACTAGTGGTTGGAAGATATTAACTAAAAATTTACAAATGGTTCGCGTGTGTGAAAAATTCATTCCGAAATTGCCACAGTTGAGCAGAAAAACCTTCGCATTGAAGTCGTACAGCTGCATCAGCCTCCATACAGTCCGGATGTAGCTCCCTGCGACTTTTGGCTGTTCCCAAGATTAAAAATGCCGCTCAAAGGACATCGATTCGACTACAAAGAAACAGTCTAATCTAATAGGACGAACGCTCTAAAGGCTATACCAAAAACCGAGTTCTAGAACTGCTTCCAAAAGTGGAAAAGCCGTTGGTAGCGTATTCTTCAATCAAATGGGGCTACTTGGAAGGATTCCACCAGCCCGATGACGCAGAATAACACCAGTGGGGAAATATGAAGGAAGGTCGGATAGTTTTGGGAGAGTCTTCTTATTTATTAAACATACAGAACTTTATAAACAATTTTTCAATTGATATATTTAAATTTTTAGAGTATAAGTTTTTTTTCAATTTATTTATAAAGCGTAGTTCTGAAGAAAATTAATGTATTGCAATTTTCGTAGGTAACCATGTGAATTATTATCAAAAACTAGTATAGCCAATTTCTTTGAATTTAACAAACATTACTGACCTTTCGAGATTTCTTAATCGCCCTGTATATTGAGCGTGCAACTCATTCATCTTTATTTATTGTCTAAATATATGATTTCAGGCCACTATCTATAATGAATTGAAGAAAATCATATACACTGTCACGTGTTATAATGAAAATAAGACATGGAATACGGATAAAACGAGCGATTCAAATACTTTCTAGCTAGTCACAGTGAAGTCGAATCGCAGGTGGCGGAACTAAGTATAAGGACCACTGTACATAGGTTAAAGTCGGTAAATATGGGCACCACTGGCTCTTTTTTACTCCCAGAGCGTTTTACGAAAAAGCATCCTGTATAACTGAATGTTCGAAGGTTTACCTTAGAGCGGAAATGGAGACGGAAACTCTTTGGGTACTGCAGCCTCGTAGTTGTCTAGGTTGAAAAAAAGGTACTATGCATCGCAAACAGTATTCTACGACTCCTCCTGTATCTAGTGGAATCCCTAAAGAGATCAGAAATACTGTCTACCAGGCTGATGGCCGTTAAAAGGAGTATTGTCAAAGATTGATAGTGAAGGACGCTTAAAATAGTATTCACCCTGAATATGTTAAGTTAGGTTGCTAAAAATTACTGTCTAAATGATAATTAGGACGGCTGAAAACTAGGTGAGTGAATAATCAGGAAGATATTAATACAAAGAGTGCATGTAAAGTATACTTCCCTTTATATGTCAGGTTTGATATAAATTAGTTAATTGAACGTGTCAATACTTAAAAATGCAAACAAAGCTATGATCAATTACGTTGTGTGATTACATTTGACATAGGAAACGTATTAGATTTTCCTTGGATTTTATCCACATAATAAGTCAAACCAAGCTCATTTATTTGAGTCAATGCTAACTAAAACAAAATATTAACTAAAAACACATTTATGGCAACAGTGGGGTCAACAGAATACACAATTAATTTCATATACGGTGGCCAATCAATTTTTAAATTAATACAATGACAGGTAAGCTGTTTTGAATGTCTCAAACACGGTGTACTAGATTGAAACTACATCAATAGGTACAATAATTAATACATTTTGCTTGGACAATTGTTATAGTACTTTAAGCAATCATACGTTTTAAGTTACGGAAAAAGTCAAATTAGTTACTTCGATATAGTGATTTGAATATCCAAACAACACTGGTTGAAGTTACATCAAGCAGAAAATACACATGATCGAAAGTTTTCAACGGCGTAATAAGATTGGCAGCCATACTTGAAACAAACGGTCACTTACCCTTTTGTGGTGTTACAAGGTTTCCAAAGCAAATATTTGATAAAGTCGAAATTTACTTGGTAGAATTCCTTAATCCTCCGAAGACTAATATCCAAATTACGGATTATCTATAGCCACAATTTTCATTCCAAAAATGGCTATGGGACATAAAAAAATTAATTTGGAGCTACAAATAAAAGAATTGGCCGTAAAAAAGACACTTTACTAATTTTCATCCTTCTTAAAGAAGTTATTCTTAATTAATTTTCAAATGTTACCAAGACCACATGAGATGCGTCCGCGTCAGTTGGTAACTTCTTACCGAATACCTTTCCCTGCACTCTAATATAGTACAACCTGGAGTGCACGATAACGTCATATTGTCCCGTGATGGTAATAAAACGTGTTCGAAAATGGATTTCAAGAAATTTTGAATACAAACGACCAGCTTCGTTTTAAATGGTTATAACGTAACTTGCCAAAATTCTCGATGGTTGTACAAAATTGCTATATTAGGTTTTTCTAAGAATATGGGCCTGTTATATTTTAAGGAATGCAATTATTAACTGAGAAATTATAAATGTATTTTACTTAGGTTATAATTTACGTAATTAAACTGAAATGTTGATGAAAATGTAAATATGTAAAACGTATCCGATATAATGAAATCAAACATTAAGTCTATGTATTTATAGCTTACTAGCTGATCAAGCTGTTACGTTCTTAGAGAACGCCCTGTATATTTTGTTTAATTCTTTTGTTGTTTTACATTTATTTAGATTCTGTATTATATTTACACACCAATATTACAAAAATTTCGTTTATTTTTATTAAATGTAGAAATAGAGGTACGCAACTACATAACTTAAGGGATACAAATTATTTATATTAACATTAATATTTTTATTTAAGCGATACGAGTCGTTTAAGAATTTTTGGAAGGTCCTATTAATAAAAACCAGTTTTATAACTTCTTATCTCCTAGCCGCACACATTTTGCGATAGCAATATATTTCATTGTTGTATATGAATGCAAACTATTCACTTCTAAATTTTCTAATTTAAAATATTTTATGTGCTTCTGCCTTTAAAGGGTATGTTAATTAATCTTACTGACGACACCTTCTAATTTAGTCGTATTTTTCTTCATTAGCAAGTAGTTCAGGATGCCAATGCGTACCCAATCTGTTGTTATTCCTTACGTCAAGGATACTCCTCTAGACGACATGCTGTATCCTGGTGTTCAGTCTAGAGTAGAAGACAGCTTACACATTCAGCCAGTTGGTTAGGCCACTGTCCCTCATAGAGGTTGTCTACAGCAGCCCATGTCCACCAGCTGACGCTGTAACTACGATGCTGCATTTCGTTTAATCGCCTGAAAACAGGTCATATCACTATAAATATCTTTTATACGTATTTAGCATCCTGAATAAATCAAAATGTTTCTACGATTTATTATCTATTAAAATCACTACTCACCTCATCGCTCACTTGCTATTTTCTACGATAGAATAATCAATTTAGTAACTTCAAATGGCTCCCGTCACACAACCAATGCATGCGGCTTAAAACTAACAGCTGATTTGGCTGGATTCCAGTTTCGTCTCACGTCGAAATTTTTTTTTAATATAACCAGTAGGCTGTGTATTAATAAAGATTATTCTTACGTACATTAATATTTGAATTATTTTAAGACAATTTCCTTATTGTAAATTAATATTTCTATTACATGTTTTAATTCAATACTTAAGTAAAATTATAAATTCAGCGCTTCACGTGTCGTTTTTGCTTGCATTTTTTTAAAATTAGATACAGTTATTGTGCAGATCAATTTCTTGTAGTCTACAAACTCTTTATCTAGCTATTTATTAATATATAAATTACGCTTAGGTGAGCTCATCCAAACGCAATATAATTTAAGTTTAAATAATTACAAGTAATTAACCTGAATTTACTTCATTTCTCATTTTAGTATTTCTATACATCAACGAATATATTTAACTATTAATAGTTGCGATGATAACGTTGTTATTTTTAATGCATTGCTTTACATACTTCTAAATTCTTTACGCTTACAATTAATTAATATTTTATTCATTTTTTATGTGCGAAATAAACCATTTTACCTTAATTAAATTTTGATCATCTTTTCTTTCGTTACAATTTATTTAATGTATTTCTTTCAGACATACATACGAGTGTTTCGCATAAAGTTCGTTTTTCTTAACAAAATTCCCAACTCTGAACGTCCTAACATAAACGTTTAGCGTTTGCGGTATTAAGTTCAACTTTGATATACTGAATGTTCGACATATTTTGAGTGCTCGATCACAAATGACTATCAGTTACTACCTATCTACTTTTGTTCATGTATTAAACACGCCTAGCATTTTGTTGTATATTCTTCTCGTTGTTCTGAATATACAACAAACCATTTTACCAGCGATAACGCTATTTAACATTATTTTACAGGCAAGCAAACGACATGGCGCCCTTACATACTACCAAATATATGAATCAGAGCAGATTACGATGACGACTACCTTGATGTCAGACCTACGACCTCCGACTAGCTAAAAAGTCGGTCGGACAAAATTTCTTTTACATTTGTTAATGCCGCTACTTTTGGTTACCACATATCATCCAAGAAAACTGGCCAAAAGGCAGATAAAAAAGCAGCGACGTTTTCGCTATTCAATGTATTTACAAAACAAAAAACAAACGTTGACAGCACATCTATATGGTGCAGCAAAAACGTAAGTCAGGGAAAACAAGAGATTGTAGCAGAAATGCAAAAGGAGCACTTGATATAAGAAGAAGTTGATAATAGTAATAACTGTAGCGTGCCAAAGTGTCCATATATAAAATATAAGACAAAGAATTCTGCCAGTGTAATGTAAATCGAAAGGCAAGAGGAAACTGCCATTCTGAAGCAGATGAAAAAACTAAAATTAAGTTACAATAAATATTTTGATTCCCGATAAATACCGTGAGTTGCATCCAGAAATGTAATCAAAGGATTTGAGTCAGACTGATAAAGATAAATTTATTTTAGCTGGAGAATTCAGGGATACAAAAAGCGGGAAAAGAACCTACCCGATAAATAGAAGTCGGCACTTCAAACGTACGCATTTCAATAAAATTCTTACAAATGGAGAAATAATTGAAAGGCAGTAGCTATACTTTAATCCTGCCGATGTATTATACTGCTTATGTTGAAAATTATGTGCTACAAGATAAAATAAATTTTCTACTACTGAATTTGATGATTTGACACGTATTGGTGAACATTTGCATTTATATGAGTAATGTGCTGATCATGTGCGGTACATGTATTTATGGTCTAAAACGAAAAGGATTTCCACTTGTACAGGAATTGATGTTAGAGTGGACGTTACAAGAGTTTTAAATACGATATTACAGTTCTACTGTCTCATATCAAAAGGGATCTTAAAAGGAATAACTGAAAAACTTGAAAACATTCAAACTGGAAATTTCTGGGTCAAGTAGAACTGCATGCTAAATATGATAATCTCATGGGAAAACACATTAGGAAAATTTAGAAAAAGGAAGTGGCAGATCATTATCTAGGGAAAACAATTCAAAATGAAATTATTCAGTTGATATCACGGAACGTTCAGAAAATATTACTAGAAATTACATAGTCTTCCAAGTATTATTTGGTCATGGACTGCACTCCAGATATGTCATCAGGACCAGATGACGCTAATGATTCGTGTACTAAATATAGCTTCAATTTATGGGATTCGATTCATACCTATAAATGACATAAGTAATAAAGCCTTTAGTGAACTATTTCTTATCAAGCTAAAGGATTTAGAAATGCCTTTTACATTTTACTGCGCTCAAGCGTATGATAACGAAGTTAACACGAAAGTAAAAATTTCTGCTGTGCAGAAAAGAATATTAAACAAGAACCTCAAAACAGTTTTCATACCATGCACTTGTCATTCTCTTAACTTAGTTCTATGTGATGCAGCGAAGTCGCCAACTACAGCACTGTCTTTCTTTGGGAATTTACAGCGTGTTGCATTCATTTCTCTCCCTGTAGAAAAATGTTTGCCTTTGTTTAAAAGTTTACATTTGGCATTTTTTTTTGAACACGCTATATATAATAGCTGTAGTATTTAATTTTGTTCTCATGTAAATTGAAATTGATTTGCAGACGGTATCGTCATTGTAGTAATTTTATTAAATAACGAAATCTACTTATTTATTAACAGTTGCATTAATGAACTAATTTTTTTTTATTTAATTTCTGTGGAATAATGCTGGTGAAAGTAAAATTTATAATTTAGTGAAATTGGTTTGCGATATGCCAATTATTGACTTTTCGTAATATTTTTAATTTGTTTCGCATTATTGTAAAATACTATAATTTTCGATCGAATGTTTTGTTGTAGCAAAGTTCACAATTGGGCATAGATGATAACGTGATAACGAAGGTTGTCGAGGGATTCGGACGGGGAGTTCAAGCGGGAACTTCAAGCTGTAAAGGTTGGCCGACGCTGCGAATTTTGATAGTTTCTTTTGGATAATTTTTAATTTGCGCTGTCGCAAATTGTAATTAACCTGCGATGTTAATATAAAGTTTCCTGTGAGTATTTTACGGGTACTAGTTGTTGTTACAAGAGTGACATTTATTACGTATAAAAATTTGGATGGCAGATATCTGTAGGGAGAAGCACAAAAAATGTCCGCAACGCCGAACACGTGAAAAGTTTCTACGCGATAGAATTTAATTTATCCTTTATTTTATTAAGTCATGAGTAGTGATGTGTTGAATTAATTAATTTTTTTTGACAAGCACAAGTTTTTTTTCGATGCTTATTGGCTACCGCTTGCTAAGTTTGTGAAGAAACCTCTTCAGTTGTTTTTTTAAAGAATTAGAATTGAAGTACATTTTCTAGTTTCCGTTAGAACGGAGTCTTGGTTTTTGGCGTTATCCTTATAGACAGTACCAACAGGAGTACCTTAGAGGAACCTTGTCCGAACGAGCCTTTGGTCTCGTTGAGTTCCGCCGTCTGTTACTGGATGTCTTTTGATAATTTTAATCCCAACAAACTTAGTATACACCTACATCAAATGGTTGCGAAGAGAAGTGGTATTCTTTAGAAAATTTCGAAAACTTTTAATGTCATATTTTTAAACAAATTTATAAGTACTTAATTTTTACCTGTTCACAGCTTCTAGGGAATGAGAATATTGTTTTGGCTTGCATGCAAGGAAAAACGTTTTTCTTCTTTTAAACGATGCCTTTATAAGTATTCTGTATTATAATTTAATATATTTTTTTGATACCAGTAATTATGTGCATTATAACAAGTTTATTTGCTTATCCGATTTAAAGTTTGATTGTTTACAATTTATTTAAACCAAATTCTTGTATTTATATCAGTTTGAACAATTGTGTTAAAAATTTATTGAAACCAACTCATTCCAAATTTCGTTTTCATTAAAATTTATGCTTGCCAAGAGCGTTTTTTCATTGAGTCTTGTCTTTGTTAATTCTTTGAACATTTAATTGTTTAACATTTTCAGGTCAACGTTTTCTGTGTCAAGCCTTGGCCAATAAATTTAACGATACAGTGGCGCTCAAACCATCATTCACCATAATTGCCACCACATTTTGTTCTACCGCAATTAGCAAACATACCAGGGCTTATCAAATAATTTCCATCTGAATTATTACACTGTTGTTTGACACAATAAGTGTAACAAGCGAATGCACAAAGTGTTTGCATACTTACTTTTTATGTGAGTACCGTAGTTGTAAAGAGACACGATCGAAGAGGATAGTTGATTGTGTAAATATTTTGTTCAATCATTCATCTGATTTTCGCAGAACATTAAGCAAAGTTTTAAATATGCCTAATCTTAAAGCTAGCTTAAATAACGACAAAAATTGTTAATGTGTTAGAAGTTGGAATAAGATTAGTTTTTGTTTATTAACCCAGCTGTAGATAAAGTTTTTAGAATTTTTGCTTAGCGAAATTAATATTAGGTTTTGATTAATGTATTATATAACAGGATTTCACAGAAAGTAATTGCCCCATGAAGATTTTATTTGGTCCATATACTAAACCATTCAAACATCTAGTTCGCTGTAGAGCCGCTTTTTTTCAAAATTACATTTTAAGTAAATATTTTAATTTCAAAGGTTTTAAGGCCGCTACAGACGCACCGTCTTGCCTTGATACTTACCTGTACAGTGCAAAGTGCGAAGGTAGAACGGAGCGTGTGGATTGCAAGTCTTAAGACTTATTTGGCATGCACAGTTCAAAAGTGCGGCTCGAAATATTTCTGTCGCTGCTTGAAATTTACGTGGGTGTACCGACAAGTCTGCGGGTAAGTCGAACGTGTGTACCTAGACGCATACTTGTCTTCAGTTTTTAATGAACATAGTGTTGTAGTGGATGCATTTGTTCCCATTATTATGGGGGATGTAAGAAATTATTCTCATGAATTCGTTACCGAGTTCATTGAATTATATAGGCAAAACCCGTGTTTGTGGAAAATAAAATCAAAA
>JAHWXV010420125.1:0-13286 GCA_024586415.1 Phrixothrix hirtus
TACGTTTTGACTGTTATTGTATAAGACTTTTTTGTTTGTATTGATGTCCTCTATCACCTGTTACAAGGACGAACGCTATTTTCTTTACACCCTGTATATACATTTAATGAAAAATTTGTAAACTATAAAACGATGTGAACTTTTATAGTACAGGTGATTCACACTGGGAAAAAGCTCTTATATTAAATTAAAAGGACAAAAATATTCCTAAATAACTACATAAAGCAGAAAAAAATTGGCTGTGCATGTAAAACTATGTGAAGAGGACTCCAAAGCATGGTTTTGAATTTGGTAGAATTCATCATCAGGGCGGCATAGTAAAATGCTAAATAAATACATAAAGCAGAAAAAAATTGGCTGTGCATGCAAAACTATCTGAAGAGGGCTCCAAACCATGGTTTTGAATTTGGCAGAATTCATCAGCAGTGCAGCATATTAAAAAGATATGAAGGAGCAAGGAATATCAATGTTATTTCAATTCCCCTCTCTGGGGACAGGCTGCTGTCTTGGTAACTAAGACCTCCCAATAATAGAAAGTAAGGATAGGTTAGGTTGGTTTAGAGAATACGAATGAGTAGAAATATTGATCTGGTATTCACCTCAGAGAAAATATCTATGTTGACTCAGAACCTAAATCAGAGCAGGCAGTCCCACAGACCAAACCCAGGATCTCCTGAATGCAAGATCCTAGTGCTCACCATTATACCACCTAATAGCTAATAGGTTGGTTTGACATGGAAGGAATATCAATGTGATTCCAATTTTCCCACTTGGGAGTGAGCTGCTATAGTTGGAGTTAAGACACTAATTTAACCAAGAACGGAAAGTAAAGTTAGGTAATAGCCGATCCACAAGATACAGACTTTGATCTGCACAGCACAGCTAAACGGAAAAAAGTGTGCATACAAGATGTATGTTTGTTCATATATGTGTTAGAATAATGCCAATGACAACTATGTGAGAAATCTGTACAAACATAAGTTACACATTTCATCTTCCACATTATTAAATGTCTGTCTTTAATTGACAGTTCCAACAAAAACACAGATGTCTGTGTGTGTATATCTAACTTCATGCCTACAAATGCAAATTCTACAGATTTTGGTATATGCAGTGATGCTGTGCAGACCAAAGTCAAGTAGATTAGTTATAAGAGCAAACATGGGTTCAAAAGGAAATTTGAGTGCAGGAGGGAATGGAAATATTACCTCTATATTCATTTCAGTGAAAATAACTTTGTTGACTCAGAAAACTACTCAAAACCTGATTCAGAGCAAGCAACTCTAGGATGGAATCTAGGAGTTCCTGAATGCCAAGCATTAACCACTATGCCACCCTAGTCTGGTCGGTAAGTGGATAGTTTCACATGCAGATCTAGCAACTCTATATTCATGAAAACTTTATGTATTATAAAATGAACTATGCCATCTATTACAGGAAAGTACTTAAAATAGAAGTATAAATAAACAAAGCCATAAATTATAAAATGGAATAAACCCTATAATGAATTTCATACTGAGAAAAAGCTCTCATATCAATTTACATTAAACCAGTTTGAAATGTCTCTGACATACCTATAATCTAGCTGCTTTTTATTTGAATTAACTATGCATAAGTATATTTCTTTTAAATAAATTCATTCATTAACTTGAAAAGATAATTTTCTAATATCAATATCTTAATATGTGATTTTCCATATTATTCTATATAGACAATAGATTTGGAAAACACATCAGTGAAATTGCATGGACACTTGAAACATCTTATGTACAGACAAATATAAGATTCCATTAGTCGTTTCTATATATTGACTAAAAAACATTTGCATTTTAGTTAGTAGTTAAGTGTCACCCAATAAAAACACCATTTTGTTTTAGTTGTACCATTCAATAGAAAATTAAAAATGTTTTTCTATGCCATATTGATATCAAACTCTTCTGTAATCAATATGAATGACAAAATAATGCAAAAAGTCATCACTGAAGATAATTTGAAGCCATTCATAGATCCACTGGTGGATGTTGTGCACTACTCATAACCTATTAATCGACAATATAAAGTAAAAGTGATAGGCATAATTGAAATATTAGCATAATTGGCAAACTACTGTTTGCAATGGTAAAATCATTGTGAAAAAACATAAACCTAATTAAAAATTGAAAATATAAATATGTACAAACCTTTTTCCAAATCCATCACTGCCTTCTTCTGTAATACTGTCTTGTTGATTTTCTGTATGATCGTGAGTTGATCCAGTACTGGAACTACCTGTACTACATAAGGTACAGCTTTCTCTGTAAAACTGACATGAACACGTACTCTGTAGTTTTCTTTTATAAACACTATCATCGCCTACAGAATTTTCTGCAGTTGAAACACCACTGTCACATCTACCACAACCACTTAAACCAGAGTCATTTTTATTAAAGTTCTCCAAAAGATTTTCAACACTTTCTCGCACTTCTTTTATACCGTCTAAACTATTTTTACGATCAAGTGTTTCTTTTGCATTATTTCTTGAGGCCATACCGCACCCACAATTTTGTAAACTTTGCATATATTTCTTTTTTAATTTGTATGATATACTATTTTCTATGTCAGACTCATAACAATTGCAGGACACACCAGCAGCATGATGATTACATTTGTAGATAAATGCAATGGAACTTACAGATCTTCTTCTCACTGATGCTGACTGTGGTTTCATAGGTGTACTAGTAGCATTTAATTCAGTGAGAATGAACTCCTCTTTGTCAGGATCAGGTGGCTGAGGAATTTCTTTTTGAATTTGAAGAACCTATGGAAATAAATAAACGAGTGTTGCTTTTTTGAAGTATTAAAATAATACTATTTACCTTAATAATTTCAGCTAATTTTTCATTGCCAGTTTTCGAAGCTAATTTTTTAAAGTCTTCTACCTCTTTACTACTATCTTCAAATCCATCACGAGAAATCTCTACCAACTGAAAGCACCTAGAACAGTCTTCTAAATTTTCTCTTGTCTCTTCTAATTGTTCACCAAAGCTTTTTATCTCTGTCTTTAATTTATTTGCATTTTCTTTTAAATTTTTGCCTCTAAATTCTGGAATATTATTAGACTCTTCAACTAAATCACCAGCTCTATCAATTTGTCTCTGTAATAAAAATTTTAAAATAAACTTAAGAAATAAATAATTAATTTATTGTGTTAAATCAACAATTTGTAAGTTTTGTAACTTTCTTTTCTAAGACGACATTTAGAGTTAATTTAAGCATTCCAATTTAACATACATACTCATCAAATCTGTTGTAAACATATGCTAATTTAAATAACTATTTGTATATAATTTATGATCAATAATCCATTTAATATTAGTAGAATTAGGAACTAATATTTAGGGAAGACGAATATATCAGACAGTCCATGCTGTACTTGCTGGTTGTGAATTTTGTTATAATTTATTTTCAGAATTGGTAATTATTATATAAATTTAGGTTCATAGTTAAGCAGGTAAATGTCAAGGTGATGAACAAGACATAATAGAATTAAACTTATATAACTGTTTTTTTCTGTAAATCTTCAGTATTACTAACTGTGTTATCTTTTATATTTGCTACATATAAAAAATTGCTATAGGCTGTGAAATAGTTAAATTTGTTAGGCTTAAAAATTCATTAATAAGAACAAACAAATATATTTATAATTTTGTTTACTTCAACAGTAATTATTTATATTAAAAAATTCTGCTTTGAAAACTAATGGATTTATATTTACTTAAAATATTACCTTGATATTTAATAAACTGTTCTAATAAAAAATATTGAGTTTATATATGTATACAAAACTCGATCATATCTTTAAATAGTGGATTCAAATCTTTATTAGAAATGCCTAATTGTAATCCCTCCCCTATTTTACAACAAATGAAGGTGATGCCAATTAATTTAAAAGCAATTTCAAAAAAGTTTTATTCATGTACTTTAAAGAAAAACTTGATTAATGTATATATTCGATAGAGTCACCTATTACATATTTAAGTCACTTCCGACTTAGGATTTTCAAATATTTTTAGAGCATTATCAAGAATTGAAAATATATATCTTATAAATAAAAAAACTTCCAAGTTGCTTGCCAAGTTAGGAATAAAATATTTAACATAACATAATGCTATGTAAATGGATCGTCATGTTCATTCCATTATTTTGTGTGGAGATAGGGGTAACACTTATGCTCACTTTGATGTGAACAGAAAGGGATGGTATGCTCTGATTTTGCATAGGGCTGTCCAATCATTATATGCAACGATCAATGTTGCGTTATGCTGTTTCGTTATATGTATATGTTAAAATAAGTTAATATGCGTAATAACTAAGTATTATAGGCATTATATGTATTAACTAAAATCATTGGTTATTATGCATAATAATATATAGATTTTATTAATATTGATAATAACTATGACTTTTATAAAAATTTTAAATTTACACATTGAAAAGAACGTGAAAATTATTTTCATATTATTGTAAGTAAAGTAAAATAAATTGTTTCAAAGTAAACATTTATTTATTTGAACAAGATATATTTTGGTGGCATTTACTGTTACATAATCTATTAATTTTTTACAACAACTATTATTTCGACAAACCTAATACCTTACATGCAAGATTTAAAGGCGAACTGATTATGAGAGATTTTAATTGATGAAATTCTACTAGGAAATAGATATAATAACTAAAATATTAATCAGTTAATATGCATACTGCCTATATTGTTATGCATAATTACTAAATATTTCAATTATTACGCATAATACCCAGATTGCATCATTGTTATGCATATTAACAGATTTTGCACATTAGGGATAAGTGCGGGTGCAGCTACTTTACAAAAAATGTGTGGCAATTATATTTTTGTGTACAGACCAACCAATTATTCTCAAACATTGGGGTCAAATAGAACAGATTTTCACAAAGTCTATCATCTTTTTCTTGGTTTGTTTTGACTTTAACTTTCGTACGAATAATCTCAGTAGAAAACGTCCATTATGCAGTTTTGCACTTTGATTTAAATATAAGAGGATGTTTGCTCAAACCCAAAGAAATCTCTAAAAATTTGCTTATTCTCCAGGCAAGGTTAAGATTAAATGAAACTATTTTTATAGCCTATATGAATATATATTTTGTCCAAAGCAGCGTTGTCATTTTGTGAATATATAGCAGATTCTCTTCTTCTCTGTAGTTAAGTGAGCCCATTCAAGGACTTCCTTTTTATTACTCCTTCCCGCATGAAAATTTTTTGAAAATTGCAAGTTTGTGAGGTTTATTGTGGCAACATCACCTGAGAAACAGTGTAAAATACTTTTTAAATCTATCTTAGCTGTATTTCTTCCAAACTGCTTTGTGTCATTTGATGTAAGTCATTGTATATCTAATAAATTCTGAAGTAACTAGACAGAATGAATTTTTTCTAGGTCATATGATAACATTGCAATCATTCGAATATCTAAGGTGTATTACTCCTAGGAATAATTTTTTAAATAAGATTAAGGTTTTTTTGAATAACAGAATATACTAAAATCTTCACTAAATCCTATCAAATTTAAATTTATTGTACCAGTTTTAAACAGTTCTTTAGGAAGTTGTTTAAATATTAAGTGCTATACAAAATTTGTTTTAAAGGTAAAAAGTTTAAAATAATACAAAATATTTGTCTAAATAACTGAAAAATTACTTTCAAAATTAGAATGTTTGAAATATTGACAAAAGCAATGTTTCATACACTTTCCTGGTTAAATCAAGTCGAAGATGAAACTTCAATTGAAGTGTTGTATTCTGTTAAAATTTATCATGATACATTCCTAAAGAATTGCTTCTTGCCTAATTTTCTCTAAAAAATAAAATCCCACACAACAGCTACTTTGAAAGAACCTATTAAAAGGAAATTAGAACTATAAAACATTAAAACAGTAATTATTCATTTCATAGCGCGTTTAATTGATTGAAAATATCCCATTTAAAGGTTTTCAGCAGAATTTATTGGTGTTGTTCTGGTGCTATGAGGAAAGAATAGAACATCAGGGAGCATTTAAGTAGTGGGAGATGTATCTGTTTACGCCGGAAGTTACCACTTTGACTTAGGTTAGTTATGGCAATATGGTAATTCATATCCGGCATTGTGTAGATTATGTTAATGTGCAAGTGCATAGATAAAGAAATAGTCGCTATTGTGTTACATTTTGTTTTTATAAAACTTTTATATTGCATTTTGTACATATTGAACAGTTGAAGAACATTGGATATTAGAATATTAGGTGTATTAAGAATGGCGAATTGTGTAGTTTGTGGACATTTCAAGACAGCAGAGATGACAAAATTGAAGTTTTCTTTATATTGGTAAATTAAAATTTAACATTATCCCTATAAATATCAAAATACATTTAAATAATTTTAAAATCAAAGATATTTACATATAATTATGTGCCATATTCAATTACCACTTTGGACGAAAAAGTAATATTGGTAAAGTTCTCTACTGTTCTATTCTTTCCTTATAATTCTTGTGTAATGTGAATCAGTCAGTTTTATAGGAAAGATGGTTGCTTCTTATTGTTTTCTGATACTTTGGTAATAATTATTAAATTATCTATGTTTTCATTATTTATGCAGCTGGCCTTTGCCCTCTTGATTTGATCTATCCTTTAGTATACACATATCTAACCTGGTTATGTAAATCATCCATTACGTTGTTTATAGAGAAAGGCTTATTACATCAGATATTTGTTTTGATATATTGTATAAAACTGTCAAGTACCTACTACTTTTGTAATCTTCTAAAATATTATATTTCAAATTATTGATCAGATTAATTCTTGAAAGTTAGCAGAAATGCAAAAAAGAGTATTTAAAAAATATTTGAACTTGATGCTTAGGCCTTATTCACATTGAATGTAAACATAGAGCTACATAAAATGTAATGCAAATGTAAAGTTATGGATAAGAATGTGTATACAGTAGATGTAATTTTAATGTAGTCATTTATTAAAATGCACAGATGTCAAATTAAATTTAACATAGATGTGAATGTAGAAATACATACATAAAATTACGTGATCCACATAAAGTTAAACATTTTTGTACAAAACACAGTTTTCACCTCTGCAAGATGAGAAACACTAATAAGATTCATTGAAAAATTCTCATACCAAAACTGGAAGTTTTTTCAATGACTACATGCTATTTATATTTATACATTCAAACTTGTCATATAAGGCATGTCTCTACAATTATTATTATCATGTACTACCTGCTAGGATGTAGCTGTTCCTATAGAAACGGCATTCAATTGATTGACAAACATTGCATCTGTCAGTATCACAAGTCATTCAAGATTAATCCCCTTTTTTTTGTTAAATAAAATTATAATTGCATTGTTCCATTCAATTTTATGCCCGAAAACTGAAAATTCATAGAGATTTTTAAAGTTCATGGAACGAAGGTAATTTCATGATAATAAATCTCAGTGGGACATTCAGTTTCAAGATGGAAGTACAATTTTGACTGATGTGAAAAGAAAAGACGGACCAAAAAGTTCATTTACAGATTGAAATATTAAACGTTCGAAAACAATGTTGCAAACTGATCAAAGGCTCACACTTCCCAAATGATGATGAAGTTGAAGATGTAATAAACATTTTCAAATCAATAACTGGAGAGATTTTTTGAGAAGATGACTTTTTCCCTTATCTCCTATTGGGAAAAGTGTTTAGAAAAGCATGGTGGCCATATAGAAAAATAGTTTAAACTGTGTAGTTCCAAATAGCTAATTTAATTTTTCTACATAATTAGTTATTAATTTTGTACCTTACTTTTGGGACATGTCTTATGTTTACAATTAAATAAGCACAGTCAATTTCAATTTAATTTGGGGAACTACTGTAAATTAGTATGCCAATTAAAGCTCTAGGTATACCTGAACTCTATAACACTGTAGTTTTAAATATTATCAGTTTCAAGTGAATGCTTTCAAAATATAATGCATGTCCAGATGATATTCTTTTTCACTTTATAAATCAAAACTTTAGTCCATCTTCATAATAGCATTATAAATGACATTTGGCATGTCATTTGTAGCATACATTATCCCATATACTTTGACAATTTTGTACTTTATTTAAATTTTCCACCTTAGATATATACAGAATGTTCCATAAAGATTTACTCATTTTTAAAAAATTTAGGTCCAATTGATGTTATGCCAGTGGTGCCATATTAACTTAGAATAAGTGATCTTTGTGTTATAATTCGAGTAATTAGGTATTAATTTAGTCAAAATAAAAGTTCTTCTATGATTATTTCAATTAAAAACCTAGTCTTTAATTCTATAATTTTTAGTTCTGTATTTATTTGATGTTGTTTTTACCAGTCAGCGCTATGACTATATCAAAAATACTGCAAACATCTATTTTCATAGGCAGCTTCATCTTATGACTAGGGTATATAGAAATTAGTTTAACATTTAGACAAATGTTTTAATAGTGATAGAAACTATGTTGAAAAGTAGTTTATAGTAATAAAATTATTTAAAACAAATTGTTTTTAACAGTCTAACGCAACTTACTTTATGAGCATGTCTCGTATTTGAGATTCATTGAAATCTAATTCTAACTTCTTAGAATAATAATGTAAATGCAAAAATGGAATTACTAATAAAATATCTTTATATACTTATTTCTTGCAATAGCAATCTTAAAATAAATCGAAGATAATTACTGTTAAATAGCAAAATATTTGCCCAACTTAATGGGCAGAGTTCTAAAGCAAGGGGCAATAGGATATTCCAGTTTTGAGTTGGGAAGCAGATAAATTAATATTTACTGTATGTGTGAATATTGGTTACCTTAAGGCTTGTATGTAATAGTAATGAATATTTTGCTAATAAAGGACGTCCAATTTTGAATTTGGGTATTATTGTCTATTTCAATGTAAAATAAAGTAGATACTATCCAAAAAATAAAAGTTTTAAATGTCTTTCTCGGCTTCACTCATTTGGTGAAATCCTTACATTACGCTTAATTACAGCTCCATTCCAGTAACTTGAAATAGTTGTCTTTAAGATTATTGATTCACTCCGGATTACTGACATAGATTGGATCTTTTACAAAACTTCAGAAAAAAGTGAAAGTGCATTAAATTGCAAGACCTTATGGGCATTTGGAAGGACATTATGATTAGAAAACTTTTCTGCAATAAAGTAACAATTTCTCTAATCGTCTTGTTAAAAAAGATACATATTCTACAATGGAGGCCTCATCCTTATTTTCAAAAAAGTATGTCTCAATAGCACATTTAGCACAAAAACTACATGATGGTTGCTCTTAAGGAGCTAGTACATTTTCATGTTCTTATGATAATTTTGTTTATTAATGTAACTGTTTGAGTGAAATACAAAAATTAGCATTACCAACCTACTTTAGGAGTTAATTGGCAAATGTATGACATGCAGGTGGTTTTTCAGATTTAATTTTTAAATCAACTAAATTTGTATGTGTGTAGAGTCGGATATTTTATTAAAATTCGCTGAGGAAGGTTTTGGGGTTAGTCATTGTTACATATTGTGGCAAAATAAAGATCTAGTACTTTATATAAAACTGAAATACTATTACGTATGAACTTGACATTTTTATCAAATAAAAAAAGTAATGAATGGCTTCAGTTTAATGCTTATTATGCATTGACACCATATTAGATTTATTGACTGATCACAATCTTCTATGTAATTTAATTAGTGGCCACCCAGTAGATGGATGGATTAACAGCCCGCTTGCTAATGAGATGGGCTTTAATTCCAATAGTGGCAAACAATCAGTTTTCATTAAGTAACAAGATTTAAGATGTATAAGTTCCATCAAATCGATCAAACATTCTTGTCACTGTTGTAATTGCACACAGAGAAATGGATATAGTATTGTTTATATTATAGTTATGCATACTATTTCAGTTGCTAACATGCATAATCTGGCAGACATTGTGCATTTGTTATCAAAACATTTTACAGACATAACATTATTGCATAATATTTAAGATCAAAGTTCAATGAATTTGAGTTTCAACAAGTTGAACCACTGGTCATTTAGCAAAAATCTTCTATAAATCTTCTCATTTCATATCATGGTGATTTTTCTATAGCTGAGATGATTGTCCAACTTCGCAGTATACTATATTTTTCTTTGGAGTGATTTCAAAAATCATTTTTTTAAAAGTAGACAAACTTCAATCGATTAACTCAATGACACTATCCAGCAAGCAAGCGAGCTAACCCAGAGAGCAAGAAAGAAGCTAAGAATGAAGCTGAATGAGTCTATGGGAATTGAGAGAAAACATTTAAAATGATTTGTTTTTAAAATGAAGTAAAAGATGGTAAATAAATTGTAATAATTACTCTTTATAGAATGACATTAAGGTTTCAATAACCATGATTTATTTTTATTTTACTAACATAACAAAAGCACCTTATATATGAGATATATTAAGAAATGATTATAGATAACAGAAAAATTGGAAAAAGCCAAATCAAAAAATAAAGAGTTAAACAAAACTCACTTAGCATAAGCTTTGAATAAATCAAAAATATAGGGACTCTTATCAAAGTAAATATACAGGGTTATGGATCAAAGTTAACGCATCTGTAATTCAGATTTGTAGCTGGTGTTGCAAGTTATATTCACATATTTCATATTTGTTAAAAGTACTAGCATGTATATCATGCAGCCAGAATATTTACTTTTGCCTCCTGCAAATAGCAGTCAGTGTTGAGTCATGGTTGATCACAGATGTTTATTTGTTTTACAGTGTTCTAAAATAACACTTGTATGGAATCAAAAAATAATACTCTTTAAAGACATGTAAGCTTCCCTTGATAAGTCGCACGGATACTCAAAATGCCTCGATATTTTCTGGAAAATTAACAGGAGCTATTCGTGACCACCTCTATTCTCTTATGCCACATTCTTCCCCAAACTTGTTGCACAAACAAAGAATGGTGTTTTTTACTGGATTCCTGGATTGCATTTTGATTCAGCATACAAATGTCCGAGATGACATTAGAAATAGTACTTTTGTATAAAATCAGAAAGGAATATTTTTTAAAACTACCTAAGCTTCCCTAAACTAAGTAACATAGCTACTCGAAGCGTTTTGATATTTTGCAGCAAATGAAGAGGAATGGTTCAAAGCAACCTCTCTTCTCTTATGTTACTTGCTGTACAAAAGAAAAATGATGTTTCCTGATAAAGTCCATGATTGATTCAGCATAAAAACATGCAGGATAACCCAGCATCCAACATTGATTAGTAGAGTGGAAAGTGAATACCATGGCTAGGTGACACCTGCCAGTATTCCCAAGTAACAGAGAATGGATGTACATAACTTGAAAGCGATTTTTTTAAAATCTATATTACAAATTTGTTATTATTTGAAACACCAACCCATAATAATTAGAATGTAACAACAAAAGTAGGGACTTATAAGCATATGCAATATCTACAGTTCTAATGTAAAAGTAGATGATATTAAGAGGAGAAGGAAAACAGTAAATTAGTTAACAGTGAAGGGTTTTATAGACAAGTCATATTTAAATAAATAATAGGTAAGTAATCAAAACTTACGTCCATTATTGAAAAAATCGCCAAAAGTACACATGAACAATGGTTACCAATGAAAATAAACAAATTAGGTTTCATTATTTACGTTTATTTATTGCAAAGTGATTAAATAATTAATAATAATAAGGTTTGTTCTTTGTATAATGGTAATTCCTACAAAAGCCTAAAAATTATACGAGAAATACTACTTATTATTGAAATAACCTCTCAGAGTAAGTGCTTAAATTTCTGACAGGATCTGCGGTTAGAATATCACAAGATAGGTTTTCACTCATGTGCCTCAATAGGGCGAAACAAGTGAAAATCTCTCTTGTAGGATTCTAAAGACATCTTTGCTGGCAGTAACTTTTACTTTTAAAATTTTGAAGAGTATGATGTTATTTTCAATATCGCATTGTTCAATTTTTGGATGATTGTTTCAAGTTATACAGATTTCCATAGGTAAAAGCTCAAAGTCATATGCCACTTCTGTAGAAAGTTTACTGTTTAACTTTACAGTTCAGAAAGCTTTATAAACAATACTTTCTAATGTATACCTGCAGAACCTTTTTTGCATATTATTATTATTATTATTATTACATTATACAAGGTGGGATAATTTAATTCATAGCATGAACTTATAAAAGCAAAGTTTCCTTAAATATACACTAGTGGCTATTGTCACGATTGTGATGTTATATACTTACCATTATCAAAAATATTCCTGCAACACGTTTTACACAATACCTCATAATAATATTGTCATGATGCACTCATAGCCAGGAATATCAGTAAATCTTTTAACTTTTCATTGCAATTGTATTAATTTTGAAAAGAACCAAATATTACAGAGTCAAATAAATAGCCTGGATAGTCAGTTTTTGTAGTTGTTTTCTTAATCAAGAATTTGTAAACACTATGCATCATTTGCGTAGGTCTTGCCATGGTGGAGAAACCCCTTGTCTTGCCAAAGTTCAGAATTGTTCCTCAAAGCAGAAACCTGTAACCTTCTCAGTACTCTCAATAAACCTTTAGATTCATAGTTTGTCCTTGTGTAGTGAATTTGCAGTCAATAAACACACAAGCATGATCTTGAATTGCTAAAGAGAAATGCGTGCGTTTTTAAACATGTAATAAAGCTTTTGCAAAGTTTTACGTGGAATTCAATGTTAATACGTCGCTCTAAATTTCATACACTTACATACGTCGATCTGTTGTTTTTGCAATAGTTTACAAATTAGTACAAATGTATTGACTTTACACACATAATAGCGAAAACACATACAAATACGATTATTAGCATGATTACAAACAAACTACCACACGAACGATGCGCTCGCCTTGATATTTTGGGAATTAAATTATCACGCCCCGTATATTATATTATAGTTATATTTTTAGGACAGGCTCATTAAAACGAAATGCATCTTACTTTCACATGTATTAAATTGGCAGTAAGAAGTACGAACTTGAAAATAGAATTGAAATACTTTTTATTTAGAAAACATTATAAATAAAACTTGACACTTAAATTAATTAGTACATTATTTCATCTGTATAAATTACTGTAAACCAGTGGCGGCTCGTTCTAAAGGGCACAAGGGCACGTGCCCACTTAATAAATTATTCAGTCATTCATCATTCAGTCAGTCTATTATTCTTATTTTA
>JAHWXV010420151.1:0-12738 GCA_024586415.1 Phrixothrix hirtus
CTTTTTTAAGAAAAGTTAAAATTGCCGAAACAATTGTCAATTTAAATAAAAAATATAAATTTGGGCGAAGACCTTTTAAATTATTAGATTAATTTTATATTTTAATTTAGAAATCTACCTTGATTTTTAAATTACGTTTATATAGCGTAGCTAAATAGTATACTGGATTATTCTCTATGGTCTTTGAGATTTAAGCTAATAGCAAAAAACTGCTCTAACAAATCCTTCAAAAGAACCTAAAATTCCATCCATATCAGCGAGCAAGGCAAAGAAGCAAGATTAACCTTTTGTGTAGATTTTTAGGGATTCGGTCCATAATTTAATATTGAACTAATTTTTACTTGAACAGCATCGTAAACAAACAAAACTTCAGATACTGGTCTGACCAGAATCCTCGAGAAATCTATACAAAAGACCTGGATGAACTACAAGTTGGATCCCATGGAATTATTGGTCCATATATTTTTAAGGATGGAAATGGCCATTGCGTTACAGTAACATCCCAGCAATAGAGATGTTTCTGCTTCCAGAATTAAATAGATAAGCATTTTTAACGATGCTTTGCTATTCCATCAGGATGGTGCAATGGCTCACGTAGCCAGGAACTGAATACGGGTTTTACCAGAAATTTTGAATGGGCGACTTATTTCTTGATTTGAGGATTTATCTTGGCCTTCAAGTGCCAGAGTTTGTTGTGTATAAGTCACTATATATTACGTATGCATCGCCATGTATATAATTCCTAAAAATAAGTTTTAATAGCTTAAGGTTTAATTTAAAAATATGATCTAAAGTTGAATTTTCCAAATTATAAGAAAGTTAAAATAGGAAACTAATTTAATACACCTCGTATAGTGTTTCTAAAGAATCATTTTATAAAACCATATTAAATGTAATGGTGATTGTGTAAGAGCGCCTGAAATTCTTACAACATTTGGAAACACCCGGTACATACATCTGCATGGCAATAATAAAATCTAATTGGTGAATTACCAGTATTATTTTTATGTCAAAATCACAATTGTAAATTTGTAAATTGTGTATTTCCATTTTAACAATTATTAAAATTCGAGAATCCCAATTTATATTTTAGAAAACATAGGAGCATTTTTTCCTAAAAATATCAATTCAGCGATATCTGTGAGAAGGCATGCAAGTCTAAAAATAAACGTTAACCCCTTTAGTCTTCCCTCTTCAATTTCAAGGAGAAATACTTCGTTTAAAGAGAATAGAAATCTGAGAGCTGCAGAGTTAAGTTGCGTTTCCGTAGTGCGTGTCCAGACGATATTCAAAGAATACAATTGAAGAATTACACGAATGATGTAATAGAGGATCAAATTGGTAGAAATTTAGTATATTTACGTCCAGGGCAAATTCGTAATAAATGAGTCAATTTCAATTTCCTGTCGATTCGGAACCAACGGATTTAAGACCGACAAGGTAGTATATAAAATACGATAAGAAGGATATCCTAGGCAGCACGTTAGTTATTTTCGATTCTTTCGGGAAGTTAACAATCTTCAGAACACCAAGTAAGTGATTTATCCGTTATTTAAACTCCACCGATCCATAATACACCTCGTTAAGTAAACTCTGCTGGGACGAATTAGTCGATCACGTATAAATTCAAATAAAAAGACTAAAGTTTGAAATTATTAATTGTTTATATTATTAAGGCCATTAGGGCAAATATCTTTTATTCATTTTAGACTAGTTTAATTATTAGCAACCCAAGGGTCGCTTGACTTAGATTTAGAAAATTATTGTTTCCATTATTCCCTTCCGGGGAGACATGTAAGTTGTTAATTGTAATTCACATCCTTTACTTTTCATTATATTCGATCCTTAAGTATACTTTCTTTCAGGAATTAATTAATTTTTAAGTGAATAACCAATTTAGATGGTCTGTCTAAATTTTATCTGGTCGAAGAGGGAACTCTGCGGCGTGAATGAAAAGCTACCTTATTGTAAGTACGTATTAATACACTCCTCGATCTAAAGGTTTGTGGATAGGTTTCTTTGTTTTTCCGGCCTCTATAACAACAGAAGTTTGGACTATTATTTTTCCATTATTGTTAAAAACAAAGTGGCGCCCTTATTTACGACTATTTCCCGAATTTTTGGACACCTACTTATAATCCCTAAATTCTGGCCTAATTGAATTCGTCGAAAATGTAAAATTTCGCCAACCTCCACTGTGGTGGCCGTAGCAAACCGCCCAATTCAGGGAAATTACCAACTTTGACAACCTCAGGGGTGTAAGATCCTTTTTGAGACGTTATAATTGTATTCATAAAAATTTAAACAGAAAGGTTATTATTTTATAGGTTTGAAATTAGAGTTTGCCTATTTTAAATTGTACTAGCCTTAAATAAATAGACATCAATTTCCTTTGGAAATAGTAGAAAAGGGCATACAAAGAATTAGTGCATAAGATAGCATCTAGACTCTATTTAATAAATAATAGGGTTGCTACAGGAATAACCCCGAGATAATAGCGATACAGGCGTCTCGTAGACGAATAACTTCATATTGGAAGGGGGTAAACTTCAATTCGGTGGGAAGGACGGATCTAGGACATTAATTAAGGATCAGGGTAGTAAACCGCAAATATAAAAACTCGGGCAGGTTTCAGGCTGAAGTTAAAAATTCAGAAGCAACATGGGATACTAGTTTTTCATCTTGGTCGGGAGTGTCTTTTTGTTTTAGCTATTCTAATATTGTTAGCGCCGAAAATCGTAGGCATCTGTCTATTAACACAGCCGCTGAGGCAAAATTCCCAAAATAGTTCGTGTTGGTCATTCGACAGGCTTCAGGACAATTGTATTTCCATATGGTTTCTACACGTTTTGTGTCCTTAAAGAAAATTTGACAACAATAAATTGTTTCCCTGATCGTAAACAACATCGTAATTGTCTGTTTATCCATGTTTCTGTTTGCATCCAGTAGGGACCTGAGATATTTGTTTGGCGTATCCAAATTAATAAGGGACATTGATTCCCGATTTGAACTCTTGCGAAACAAATTAATTAAAAACTGCATAAAATTGCTCAGTTAATTTTCTTTACGTTGTAAATTTGAAATAGTATCTATATTTTGTTAATATTAATTATTGAATAACGTAATAATTGTGTCTGATTAATTTTGTTTTATTTTATAAAGTTATTAGAGTATAGAATGCTGGGTACCCAAATTTTGTGTTTAGGGTATATCTTAATTTTTATTATCATGTCGTTGACGTAAAAAAGCTTTGCTAATTACAAGTTAATTCTAAATAAACGCTTCCGACCTAAAGGGCGATCTGATTTTTGCGTAGTAAAATTGCAAACTTTTTTCCAGTCAACCAATGTTTTTATGTTTTTAGAATTAAGGCCTAGTTTTAACCAATTTTGATTCCTTATAACTTATTGCGGTGTTATAAATGTGTGTCATGAGGTGCTGATTAAATTTTATAAACGTGTTTAGTGTCAAATTGTTGTTCTTATTTTAATAATATAAATTTCTCAAAAACCTTAACGTCAAAGTGTGTGTACAATAAATTTAAGTCTAATCCGGTGATTTGTTTCGAGCTAAATTTATAACTTTCATAATATTATATTTCTATGATTAAAAATAGTGACGATATACCGGTTGATCAAGTTTCGCATCCGTGCCATCGATTATTCAACCAAATTAAAATACCCTCCTAACTTTTCTTCAGTGTCAATTAGACCCGTAATTTGTAGTAACGCTTCAAATATATCATTGTGATATACTGGGTGCAACAATTTTGGTACTCTTTTCTTTTGGCAACTAACATCGACTTTTTAATAGTAATACAATACCAATGGGCCTCACCCTCTACGTGAATAATGAACTAGTGCTCCTTAATATACAGGAGACGTCATAAAAGATTGAAACTTGCCGTTTATAGTATTTTCTTTCAACTTTAACTATATTCCGAATCTGCATTAGCGTAGGAGTATCTGTTTTTGCTCCCAAGGTAGGTCCCGGACATCTTAATATACCATCCCTATTCTGCAGTACTTGATTACAGAACAGTGGCGCCCACATTTCCGGATTTTGATTTAACTCTACAGTGTTCAACCTCGAAAGTATCGACGAATACTGCCTCACACCACTGTAGCTTTGCCGGTCGCGGTTGAATATTCACGAATTTGTCGAATCCCATATTTTCAATTCAGCCTGTGACACAAACCCCAGATTTAACGGCTACCGATGTTTTTGTCGGGGGATATTTGACGGCCGAAGTTTCTGCCAGACGCCCAAGGCTAATCGAAAAGCTTAAAATACGAATCCGAGGGCAAATTCAACAAATGTATTGAAGTTTACGGAGGTCACCTAAGAGACGTGAATTTTAAAAGTTAAAGACAATTTAGCCAAATGCACATTAAGTCCCAAAGAATTAGACGTAATTGAATAATAAAATGTTTATTTTGTTAATTTATATAAATGTAACTTAATAATAATTAGAAGAATACTCTATAATGGGGAACCCTGTATAATGAATAAATACACAGCGATTTTTGAAAATTAAAAAATACTAAACAACTAACACAATATATCCTATTCAATATATACATGTTATTTATATTAATCCTAATGATGTATTAACCAACGATTTCTTTAATTGGTTCAATTACAAAAACACTAACTGCTATTGAAATCATATTTTAGTAATTAAATGCTAAATTTTGCTGGGAGATTTACTTTAACTATATTTGTTAAATATCAACCCAAATTTTATATTATTTAAGAAAAACAAACCTTCCGCTGAAACATGGACCCATTAATACACTTTTTTCCAAAATTTATAATAGAATGAGAGCTAATCTGGTTTAATATGGTTTATTGATTCTTTGACGCGATGTGAGTGAAAGTGATCGATCTAAAAAATAGTTTCAAGAAACTAAACAGCTCAGTTAATCTTTTTACTTTTTCTTACCTATATGAAATATAGCACAAAGACATG
Organism: Phrixothrix hirtus; assembly: GCA_024586415.1. Taxonomy (NCBI): domain Eukaryota; kingdom Metazoa; phylum Arthropoda; class Insecta; order Coleoptera; family Phengodidae; genus Phrixothrix; species Phrixothrix hirtus. The sequence continues at coordinate 4,973 of JAHWXV010420151.1, forward strand.
TTTTCGGTCAAAATTTTCGATGTTTAGTTTTTAGCGGAAATATACGTCCCCTGCATCCGAAAACATGTTTTTAAGAATTGGTCTGTGTTGTATACACGCGCGATGTGTGTATTGTGTATGTTAATATCAGATAGAACAGAATTATATTGAGAAATGGTAACCATTGTATCCTAGATGTGTTTAGGAGTACATATATTGTCACACATTAAAGAAAGCAAACAAATTGTAATAAGAATTTTAATGAAAATCAAATGTATGCTATTTAAATCTAATTAAGAATTTGTAATGAAAATAAAACTTACTGTAAGTTAACATTTGCAATTTTTTATTAATATCTTCAATTAATAAAAATAATAAAAAAATGTTTAGTCAGATTTATGATACTGTTAACTTTCTTGATATTTTACCGTGGAACGTCAATAGTAGTAACAGAAATGGAGAATAGGCCTTGGTTTTATTGTTTGAAAAATAAAACAGGTACCTACTACCAAATAACTAGAAAATACACATACGAACTTGTATTCATAATAATTAGATAATTTAAAACACGTAAAGCATACAAGCAATTCTAATTAACAGTAAATTCTGACTGATCTTTTTTTACAAATAACATATATTAAAAAATATGCATTTTATATAGAGCAACCAAATTGCGTGCTTAGAACTTACTATGGTAACAATAATTAATTATTCTTTGTAAAATAAACATTTTACAATTACAATTAATCAAAACTTCTTTCCGGATTAAGCAATGTTTTCATATTACACCCAATCTAGAATGGTTAATTTAAAATTATTGCCGTGTAATAAACACCATGGATAATAAATAAAATAAATTACCCTTTAGTAATTTTCTATTAGATACTTGACCTGATTATCGAAGAACATTGATATGATAATTATAGAATTTAAGTACAACAAGAATTTAGACAGTGTAAATTACTTCTGAGGATTAAAGTAGAATTCCGATATTAATTGTCATTACTAAAGTATAACTACCAATATCACTTATGTAATCTATTTAAATCGTTCGTCATCTATACGATCTACCCACTTTAACTTGAAATAATTATATAGACAATTGATTTATTTACTGCTACAAGTTTTACCACAACTTAGTACAAGCATTTTGTTTTCATTAAATTTACGTCTTCAAGTAATGATTGCAAATCGGCAAAAAAACCTTACGATTTTCAGTTATCCATTATCAAGCGATGTGCGGGCGCACAACTAAAAGATACTTTAATTGTCATATTGCGACGTTGTCACTTTTAACCCTTGAAGCAAATATTTATTTAATATTATACAGAAATTTGAATATTAGACGAAAATAAACTCTCATGCATAATTAATGTTCAGAGTTTGAATTAAATTATGAAAATGAACACAATTAATTTAAATATTTTTAATTATTAACCTTAGGATTTAAGAAAAGCAAACAAAACGTGTAACGAACTTACAAATGAAACATATCCCGTTAGCCACGAAATTTTATCAAATTCAATTGTAAAAACTCGGGTAAAAACAAAATGTGCGTTTACTATTTCGTTCAGTTGAATTAGGTAATAAAAATTTTAGACAACTTAATTAATCTACGCTATTTTAGTTTTTTATTATTAGGGCTAAAACAATTCCATTCTATTAGTGTAGATAAAAAAGTCACGTTATAAAACTAATATGACACATGAAAATTGATAGTTTGAAACTAAATTCGAGAGAAAATGTTTTATTGACGTTAATAGGAATGTATGCCAGTTTTTGTTCCCGTTCTGAGTTTTTATTCATGCGGAATCATAAGTTTAGTGTTTTAAAAGTAATTCTTTGATTAAATATTATTAAATTTTGACTTCGTATCTGCTTGTGCCCTTGATTCATTGTTTTTAACCTTGTTCTAAATTTCTGTATTATTTTAAACAGAAACGGCTTATAACCGATATATGTACTTATTTTAAACGCGGACCTGAGTCAGTGGAAGGCAACGAACGTTTAGAGTAACCAACATCAGCCATAATACTTGAAATTGTGCAGAACGTGCTGAAAATAATCCTAAAACACAGTCAATAAGCACTTCATCAAGTTTTCTGGATTATGGGACTGGCTTCAGAACATGTTAGTGAATTTTAACAAACACGGTAGCCAAACTCGTTTTAAAACTACGCAAAAGCAAGACTGCGTCAATTTTTGTTTACAATTGCAATACACAAGAAAAAATAAGCCAAACATCATTGCAACGATCATTACATGTAATGAGCTCGCTACGATCTGCAGTCAAATAAGAATCGCCTCAATCAAAGTGGGTCAAGGAACGCGCGACAAGTGACATTCACGTAATGTCAATATCAATGTAGCATTCTTCTGCTGATTTGATTAAAAAAGGGCACATGTAACGGTAACGACCACAAAAACGGAAACCAACTAACTGATTATTCCATCTTGATAACGCACCCATCCATAGCGCACTGATTGTACGCATCATGACGGAATTGCAGATCCTGCTATTTATTTGCTCTGGCCTCCGTGACTCTATTTTCTAGAGGATAAAATTAAAATCCAAATGCCAAACATTTGACACCTTATAGGAGATATCCAGTAACCTAATGCCAGCCGTGCTAAATACGCTCCACAAAGTGATTGTCTACAGTAGTTCAAACAGTTGTAGAAACGTTTGGATTGGTACACATGTGACCAAAGCAACTGCCTCATAGGAAACGCTAACAATTGTAATAAAACTCTAGAAACATCTGGGTAGCACCTTGTATAATTATTTGTCCGCGATTTTATTGTTTCACTTAAAATAATTTGAAGGACCAGCAACTTTAAACTTCAGTTATTTACTTAAACGTTTGAATATTATTTATCACACTCTCAGTTACAAACAAAGTGGCGCACTAATTAAACCGGCACTATCTTTTTTTTAATAACGTATAAAAATAAAGAAAAACTTGAAATACAACAAAATGAAAACAAAAACTAAAAATCATAACACAAAGCAGAGTAACAATTTACCACAAAAAAATCCTTTTTTCATTTTAATAACGAGTATGGCCTCCACAAGCATTGATGAGTGTCCTAATGCATCGAGGCATACTTCGAATTTAATTTGCAATTTCGTTTTGGTCTGTTTTCCCATTCTTCTACAAGTGTTTGTCTCAGCTCTTGTAGCGTCTCTGGGACTACAGCGCTGGCTTTTAAACGTCTTACTAATTCCTCCCAGGCATGTTCAATGGGATTCATGTTCACACTCATTAAAGGCCATTCTAAACACTCAATTCCCACTTCTTCAAGATACCAACTGACACACCTTGCCCTATGTGGTCTTGCGTTATCTTGCATGAACAAGAAATTTGGCCCAATAAAAGGTGAAAAAGGAACAACATAATCCTAAAGAATGTCCTTGATGTAAGATTCGCATTTAAAGACTGTTCTTAAAGAATGAAAAGCTCCATTTTGGCCTCTAACGAAATTCCAGTCCAAACGATCACAAAGCGTTCCTAATACTTTTCTTGTTCAACGACAGTGGCTGGAGTAAATCTTTCCCCTCGCCTTCTCAATACTCTATGACGTCCATCTGGTGATCGCAAACAAAATCGAGATTCATCGGAGAAGAGAACGCGCTTCCAATCGTTTCCTTCACATTTCTGTCTTGTGAGTCATAGTATTCTGTTGGCCCTTCTTGCATTCAAACCATATGCCCTCAACCATCGTCGCACTGTCTGAGCACAGACAGTTGTATCACGAACAGCTCTTAGCCATCGTGCTAGTTCTATAGCTATTTGGTGACAATTTCGAAGACTTTGAAGTATTAAAAGTCGATCGTATCTGGCAGATATTACTCTAAGGCGACTTTAACCAGGACGCTTGTCGTACCATTGGGTTGCACGGTAACGACGAACTGCCCTACGAACTGTTGTTTCAGGTTTTCCAATAGCCCGAGCAGAATATCGAATACTTCGACCATCGTCCACTAAGGCCACGGCTCTTGCCACCTCTTCGGCAGTTATTTGCATTTTCAGATAAAACTAACTTTAGTTCACATCGAACGTCCAATAAAAAGCCCTTTTTGCCTAAAGTCTGAATAAAAATGGGTTCTTAGTATATAAGAAATTTGACTAAAACTGAAGAAGAGTGCTGAAGTTGAAATAAAACTTTTTTCAGTTATTAATTTCAATATTTATGACAAAAAGTGACCGATATAAGTTACAGCCATCTTAATGCGATTTACGTTAATCTTAAACTTTATTCAAAAAGAATGGCTAAAAAAAGTGGTCAAATTGAATTGCGACACTTTTTTTGTAACTGAGTGTATTTTCATTGCAAGCAGCAGAAGAAATCAAGACTGGAAAAAAGTTTGGGGTGGTACATAAATATGTGAACTACGAAGGTCTTCTAAACTGTGCACTAATTTGTGGAAAGATCATTACAAGGTGTTTTTAAAATCCATTGACAAACTTTAATATGGTACTGTAGAGGAAAATCCCATAACACAAGACTTTTTTAGAAAAAATTTAAAATGGCTGCTGTTTGAGGGCTCCGGAAAATTTGTATATATCTTTGTGAATATATCTAGACACAATCCAATTTCACTACGTATGCTCGTAGCAGAGTAAAAACATGTTGTTCAATAATATCAAATTACTGCAGCTGTATTTGTTTATTTATGTAAAACTAAGCTATCTTAATACGCAATGACCTACAATTTTATGCGTTCGTATTTTACGAAGACAAAAATTGATCATTTAGTATTTAGTTAAACACATTAAATTATACTAAAGATCATACCTAAATTTTTGTAGATACCATAACTTCGGGCCATTTTAGTATGATGGGTTTAGTACCCTAAAAGTAAGAATGTGCTTCGGAATAACAATTCCTTGCCTTCTGTTTATTATGCAATATTTTCTTCTTGCGTATGCTATCATATTCTGCACTCCTCCATGTAACAATCTTTCATGCGCAACTCATATTATCAGTTCTGATAAATGACTTTCATTTGGCAACACAATCGTGTGCTTCTGGTTGTAACTTAACTTTGAATACTCTAATCTTCCTCCTACCCTTATTATTCCTTCTCTGTCTATGAATGGATTTAATGCTGCTAACTTGTTGCTTTTGTTTACTTCTTCTCCTTTGCTTATTTTTTATTATCCTTCCCGCAGATAAATGTTCTGCGTATTTTTTACTATCCTTTTCTCAGCTTTTATTTTACTGTCAATGCATTACTTATTTTTATTTTCTTCCTCCATCTTTCTACAAATCCTTTGCAATAGGCTATACTCCTTATTAATTTGTTCAATGTTGAACATCTTTTCGCTATATCCTCATCTTGCTTTGCTCTTGTTATTAAACAGTATTGCTCCTTCTTCGTTTCGTTTCTTGATGTGGGTATTGTTATTTATTTTTCCTCGTTTTCTTCTTGTAACCATTTTGGTCCTGTCCACCATAATTCGTTTTCTTTTAGTTCTTTTGGTTTCATCCCCCTACTTAATATATCTGCTGGGTTTTCTTTGTAGCTATGTATTGCTATTTTACTTCCGGAATTCTTTGTCTTATTTCTCCAACTCTATTTACCACAAATGTTTTCCATCTTTCTGGTCCGGATTTAATCAATCCTAACGTGATCATTGAATCTGACCATCCTACAGTCTTGACTTTGTGAATTTTTAATGCTTTTTCTGATATTCCTATTAATTTGGCTAATAATGTTGCCCCACATAATTCCAATTATGGCATTGTTTTCTTTTGTTTACTTGGTGCCACTTTCGTTTTTTATACTAACAATTCCATTTCCCATCTTCCATTTTCGTTCTTCGTTCTTCAATACACTGCTGCCCCATACGTTTTTTCCGATGCATCACAAAATCCATGTAATTAAGTTTCTATTTGTTTGGTGTAACCGATCCATCTTGGTATTCTGGTGTTCTCTAATTCTATCAATTCTGTTCTAAATTTTTTCCATTTGGCTTCAAGCTATTCTGGTACTTTTTTGCCCCTATTAACTTCTTCCTGCCATAACTCTTGGATTATTAATTTTGCTGTTCCAATAACCGATGCCAGCCATTCTAATTGATCAAATAATTTCGCTGTCACCGCTAAGATCAGTCTTTTTGTCCATTTTGTATTCTTCCCTTGCTTTATTTCGAACAAAAATTCATCTCTTACTGGATTCAAATGAATTCCTAATGATCTTCTTGTTTCTTTTTGTTCATCTCCTTTTGCTTCTTTTATCGTCACAACCTCCTTGACTACCAACTCTTCTAGAATTTTGTCCAAAACTTCCTGGCTATTACTCGACCATTTCCTCAGTGTGAATCCTCCTTTCTGTAATAATTCCATTAATTCTTTACACTGTTCTACACCTTCTTGCTCATTCTCCGCCCCTGAGATCAAGCCATCATAGAAGTCCTCTCTCAGTTTTTGTGCTGCTCTTGGATATCTTCATTTTTCTTCATTTGCTAAAGTTTTCAACGTCTTAATTGCTAAATATTGTGCTGCTTTCGTTCCATGTGTTACCGTTGTTAGCTTATATTCTGGCAACAGTTCTGCCGTACTTTTTCTCCATATTATTTTTCGGAACTCTTGGTCTCCTTCTTTTACTTTTACCTGGCGGAACATTTCTTCAATGTCTGCTGTGAATGCAATTTTATGCTCCCTCCATCTCAGTATTATGTCAAACAATTCTTCTTGTAATCTTGGTCCCGTGTGCATTCTGTCATTTATGCTCTCTCCGTTTGCTGCTTTGCTAGACCCATTAAATGCTTCTCTGAATTTCTCAGCTTCGTGCACTGCATGGTGAGGTATATAATATCCTTGATTTCGTTTTAGTTGCTTTATTTTTATCATGCACCCCAGTTTTTCATACTCTTTCTTGAATTCCTTGTACTGGTTTCCGTACTACCTTTCTGCTTGGAACTTTTTCCTGTCTGTAGCAACCTTGCTCCTGCCTTATTTCTTAATTCTGTTAACTGTTTTGGATCCTGATTCAATGGAATTCCAACTACAAATGACCCACTTTCTTTTTTTGTGTAATTTTCTTCAAAATTTCTCCCACATTCTTCATCTTCCTCGGTTATTTGTCTTTCTAATTCCCAAAATCTTTCTAGATCATTTGTCTGGATTGTCATGCTTTTTACTTCTATGGCTTTTTTGTTACTATTCCCAATAATGTCCAACCTAGCGTTGTTTTTTGTGCTAGTAACCGTTGCTTGTCTTTTTGTATTATGCCTTCCATAACTTTTCCATAATCTTCTGCTCCTAATAACACATCAATCGACCCTGGAACGTTATACGTTGGATCCGCTAATATAATGTTCTTCCGTTTCTCTCTTTCTTGTTGTAATTGTCTCGCTAGTAATGACCCTCTCAACTTAAGTAGTATTAAAGCTTTGATTTTACTCGGAAATCTTGGGTATAACACTACATTTAATTTGTGTCTTACTTTATCTACATCTTTGTCCCCTAGTCCTGCTACTTCTTCTTTTATCGGTTGCCTTGGTATTCCAGGATTCTCATCTATTAATCTTTTAAATAATTGCTGGAATGTTATCCAGTTGTCGTAGTTACCCTGAAACAAAGGAATCTTAATTTATGCTAATTTAACTTTACCTTGCTTTGTTGGAATTGCCATTTTTTCCTTTAGTTTCGCTAGTACATATACGAGGGTGACGCCGAAAATTTTCGGATATGGCAACACTGTTCAAGTTATGGCAACGCCGCTTTACAGACACATAACTACTGTCATTAGTGATTGTTAGTTCAATTTTCAAGTT
>JAHWXV010420197.1:0-12219 GCA_024586415.1 Phrixothrix hirtus
AATACCATTAATTTTATATATATATATATATATATATATATATATATATATAAATTTATTTTTGTTACTTGTTGGTATAATAATATAATAAAAAATACTTGGTTTCAGCAATATTATATTACTTATAGCTGTCTATATTTCGCGTACGGTAGTACGCTTCTTCAACAAAACAGAAAACTAAAAAAAAAAATTTTTGACAAAATTAATATTTAATAATGGAAATATAGTAATTTTCTTTTCTATAGGATCAATATTTTGTTTAACCGCGTTCATTGTAGCGTTTTGCATAATATCGAAAATACTTTCCACTATAATTATTAATTTGTGAAAATTAGGAATACTATAATATTAAGCAACTTACTTGTTTTTAACGAAATAAGAAATTTATAGAAGGCTATGAAAACCATATCCCAGATTGCTATACTTATATATAATAAAGTAACCTTGTACTAGATCAAGTTAATTGTGGGATAAGAAATATACCTACTTATGCTAGTAGGGCGGATGATTTAAACATTTTCAGTAGTAGGAGTGCTTAAAATATCACAATGAAGTACATTTTATTTCAATACTTAATAAAAATGCGTGTTAAGGTTGAGTTGTCCAACGAATTTGAAAAGGAACTGCGCGGTACTTATTATTGGTTTTGAGACCATCGTTTATCGTCAATTAGGGGTGACAACTAGAAGAGTAGTACATCCCCTGAAGACCTAACACATACTGATTTTTTCTGCACTGGTAATGATGATTCGGTTAGATGTCATCATTGTGCTCTAATCTTAGGTAAATGGAAAGAGATGATACTCCAATATCGGACTACATCAAATATTCACTACAATGTCGATATGCAAAAATGGTACTTAGCATAGTATAACTGAACGAACAGAACTTTATAAAACATTATATGTTATAGCTATTTTACAATAAACAAATGCATCAAGGAACACTCTTTCTTTATTTTTGTAGTAAATGATAACCGGTCCTTGTTGCTTGAGGTTGAGGACAAAGCGGTTTGAACCAGGCGTCAATAACTTTGATTTGAATAAATAAATGTATAAATGAAATTCTTTCTCTATTTTACAGTAAATAATAACGACTTTGAGTCAAGGACGCCGGACTTTAGCAGATGTGAACGACCTCGACCTTAATAAATAAGTGTATTTCTCGCCCTCTTTATTCCGCAGTATGAAGTTATTTGACGTTGACCTAAATCCTTGTGAACGGCCTTGACCTTTGATCCAAAATTTAAAAAGTCCTTAACCTATGACCTAGTTTTCTGAAATCCTTGAGCGGTGGCCTTGGAATTCAATCTTGACTTATTTACTGCCAGAGAACCGCCATCTCCCCCTACTAAGGCGCATAGGGATCACATAATTACAGATCTTTTGAAATTTATTGCGAAATAAGTTTAATCTACATATACTAATTATTTTGAAAAATCAATTAATGTATTCTCGGGTATATCTTTTGAATTTGCGCATTAATTTTATTCACTAGCTCAAATAGACTTTTGTCCATTGCAAATGTAGAGTTTGAGAATTTTAATTTCATGAAGTGTGCATCGAAGATGAAATGCTATTCAGGAGCAAAAATTTGAATACCTTTGAATAGCTGGGTAGGGCTTTTTATTTTAATGTAACTTTGATGTCATAGTTGGTAATTTAGTGCTAACATCTTAAAACATTAGATTAAAACAAATTTTGTTATGGAAGTTCTAATTACATTTTCGCGTAACGTGTGTTGGTACGCCACGTTGCTGTCCGCAACTTGTTATTCTAATTAAGATTATTTATTCTATTTAATGCATAGAGGTTTTGTTTTAATAGTGAAATACCTAAATTACAAGTACAAGAAGGTTCAAGTGCTTTACCGATATATTATGTTGAAGGCGAAGCTAATAAGCAATGTCCGTTACCTTCGGTAACTGCTCTACGCATATTTCAACACACTATTTATACAAAAATTATTGAAATAAGTAAAAATGTATTACAGGATATGTTTTGGTTATTTAGATTTATGAAAGGTTACAGCTGCCTTCACAGTTACTATTTAAATTGCAAATAATACTGTATCAAAGATTAATATAGGTGAAGAATTAGAATTACTGAAGAAAGCGGTAAAGAACTAAAACGGTTGTTGGAATTGACAGCTTAACCTTCATGTGATTATTATATATTATATATATATATATATATATATATATTATTTATGAGATATATCGGAGCAGTAAGTGCATTTTGACTATATACACTATATACTTACATGAACATATGTATTCTATAATGGAACGCTTCAGCGAAATATATTATGGTAATACAATTAAAAGGAAGTCTTAAAAGACTATATGTGTATTTCATGGTTATACAACTTCATTGTGGAGAATACTGCAATACTTCCGTTACGTTGCAAAAAGGATAATCCTCATGATGGATTCAAGAAATTATCTCATATTATTAACAAACATGGTACATTTTTTCAAAAATATGCAAAATTCAAACAGGAAGGTTTACAGCTAGCTGTCTTTCTTTGCACGATCTGGTACCGTCGGACATTCGTGCGACTTGTAGACTGTTAAATAAACTAAAGTTAACGATGCGAGGTAGATAATATGTATATTTGAAAGTGTAACCAAATAATTTGCTTAGACCCTTAGTTTCATTTTACTGGTTGTGTTGATAGATGTATTTCTAGCACAGAATTAATTTTCAACATCTCGATAGTAGTAGGATACATAAATACGATTGATGTACTCAAAGTACATCTCATTAGGACACATAGAGAGCGAATAAAAGATGATTTGTTCAGTGCTCAGACTAGCAGGTTTATTTCGTTGTCATAGAAAAATTATTTCCATTTAGACTGCACAATTTTGGAGAATGATCGGGATTAATATGTCTGTGTACCGTTCAAGTGCTCATGGAAGTGCAGATAAGTTTAAGAAAATACAGTGTAAAACATAAACCACAGGAATCATTGAATTCGATGGTCTATAGTGCTTTAGGATTAAAGCTAGTCGTTTCTATCAAACCCGAATTATCTACAAGAAAAGGTTAAAAAATGTCCGTTAGAGAGCAGCTATGTATTTCAACCGAAATCGTCAATTTGAACTTTAAATAATAACAACGCGGAATTTATGTTCCGTTAGGAACGCGTGTCACATGCAAAAGTAATATTTACAATGCCTTTTGAGTTTTAAGCTCAATTAATGTTTAAACATTAAACGTACTATTTATTCTACGCATTTTGAGTTGGAAATAGTAAGCGCACCGATCCCTTGCAATTTGACTTGAACAAACCAAAGTACGATGCTTTGTAACATGGTACTACAACGAGGAACTAAATGCGGCTATACGGTAGACGAAAAGTTAACATGTCGTTGAAGATTCAAAATACAGGAAGTTTTCGTTAGAAAAAGTACCGGTTTATTCACTTAAATGATTTGGGTCTTACGCTAATAATATTCGTACAACTTTATAGTGTAAAATACCAAAGTGTAAATGCTTCGAAAAATGTTACATGAAAATTTCCAAGTAAAAAGAAGAAAGTTAAACGGTTTTACTTCATATTTAACTGAAGCTTCTGTATAGTTTATACATATAAAATTGGAATTTTAAATTAAATGTGCATGCGAACTCTGTTTCATTGTAATTTGCATATTATTGATAAAAATAATTTTATGAGATAAAATTAAAATGCGTCTTATATAATTACGTCATATATGATGTAATTAGAGTTTTATTATTAAACAATAAAATACTAGCAATAGTGTCATTGTTGAGTGTCCAACATACCAGGTATGATCGAAAAAAAACAAAAATTGTAATTTTCTTCAAAAAGTGTTAGCTTAATCATCAATTCTTATACTGTCACCTTCAAAGTAATTCCTCTGATATGCAACACACTTCTGCCAACGTTGTTTGTAGCTTGCAAAATCCTGTTAAAATGCCTATTTGGGTGTTTATTTCAGTTGAGCTAGCGAGTTTTCCTTTATTTCCCCTATCGTTGAAAAACGTTGTCCTTTAAGAGTCCTCTTTGGGCTTAGGGCACAGGAAAAAGTCACAAGGCGCCATGACTGGAGAATAAGTAGGTTTAGGCATCACAGTTATCTTGTGTTTTGCCAAAAAATGTGTGATTAGTGCGGTGTATGCCGGTCCATTGGCACAGTGTAAAATCAATGAGTTTTCTTTCCATAGTTCGGGTTATTTCCTTCGGATAAACTCACATAAATTACGCATAACTTGTAAGTAATACTCTTTATTAACTGTGTGGCCTATCGGGAAGCAATTCGAAGTGCACAAGTTCATTGTAGTCAAAGAAAACGGTAAGAGAACCTTAACGTTTGGCCTCACTTGACGTATTTTTTTCGATCTCGGCTCTTCAGAACACTTGCATGCGATGCTTCATATTTTGTTTCAACGTCATAGTCATGCACACACGTTTCGTCACCAGTTATAACATGTTGAAGCAATTCTGGGTCATTAGCCACGCCAACAAGCATTTTGTCTGAGATTTCTATGCGATGCTGGTCTGCTCAAATTCAGAAGATTCGAAATAAATTTAACTGTCACTCGTTTTGTACCCAAAATGTTAGTAAAAATTGCTTGATATTAGCTATCCTGTATTCTTAGTCCTTCAACAACCTCGCTAATGGTAATTGTTCGATTAGCAAGCACACTGTCTTTTAGTTTTCAACATGTTCATCGTATCGTTAGAATCTTCACGACTTTCTTTAAATTGTTTCCATCATTCGTAAGCACGAGTCTGTGACGATGTCGTCGCCAAAGGCTTTCTGTGACATTTTAAATGCTTTGCTGTACTTAATTTTGTTTTCAATACAAAATTTTAAACAAATTCTTTGCTTCGATATTACGCCACACATAAAGATCGCAAAATGCCAACAAAAGCGTCTTACTTCACGGGTCACCAAAAACAAACTGAAGATTGCGCCGGTCTGAAACATGGCGCATACCTCAGTAATAGTACTCCCAACTTCAAAAAGCAATAGTTAATCAAATCGGAACAGTACAATCTTACAACTTAATCGCACCACGTACTTAATTTAAATTTGGGCCTAATGTTACTCATGAATCTAAAAATTACAAATAAAATAAATTTAGAAGAAATCCCTTTCATGCAATTAGCCATATATACCCATGAGTAACTCCAGTTTTCTTTTAATAATCGCATTAATTCGACATGGCATGGTATTAATAAGATTTTTATGAATTTCGGTACTTAAAGATTCTCATATTTCTTGAAGACGTTCCCTTAACTCTAGAATTGTTCCCGCCGGATGATTCGGAGATTCCTTTTAGGTTTATTCCATAATGGCTCCATTGGAGGAATATCCATTCCAACAGTCTAATATAGTTTTTAGGCATTCAAGGTTGACTTTCTATGACTGTCTTATAGTTAGTAAAAGGTTCTCTTATAAAATATGGATATAGGTTTTGACATTAATTATTCTTGGAAGAAAACTCGCACTAAAATACAATGCACAATTTTACTAATAGCGACAGCAATGGTAGAAGTATTTACTTTTGAAAGATTCTGCATCTTAACTCTACAAAAATTCCAATTACTGCATACCAATATATACGTTCTACATTATTTACATGTCTGTTTGCTGTAAAGTCGTGTTATCATGTATTATTAATTACGATACGTAGGCAAAATGCACTTTTTAAGATGTGATTGTATCGTTTCCGATTGATATGGTGGTTAACATATTTGCCATTGCATCCCAGGAGCACGAATTCATACCCGATATTGGTCGGTAATCTTTTCAGCGGAGCAAAATTTAAAAAACACGTCTTCTTATTGGATAAGGAAATAAAATTGTAGGTCTCGCGTCAAACCAATGTGTATGACGTTAAGAATTCTTACAATTGATAAAACTATTCCAGGTTTGGCAAAATTATAGTATGCATGGCGAAATGACTATATGACAGTTCTAGTCCACGAGAGTCAAGAGAATTTCTGTATCCCGAAGCCTCAGCCACAAAACAAACTAACATGTGATTGTAAATCAAAACATTCTAATATTTACTTCTTACTTCTTACTTCTTCCGCCTTTAACACAGTTTAGAATTATAAAGCTGAGTTGATAAACAATAAGTTTACAAATAAGATTTATCTTTTTTTTTCAATTTCACTGTTATATTTACATTTACGGACATCGTAACGTTCATAAAGTACGGGCACTGAACCGGACGACATATGTGAGAGTAAACGCAATAAAATTAAATATTAGTATTTAATTTTGGTATTATCTTTGGTGAATTACAAAGATCACTACAAGACAGTCCTTATTTATAATATAAGGCTATCACTAAAGTCTACTTAAACGCCCATTTGCTTTTTGTAGTCGTTGTCATTGCAATATTCATTGATATTTTATTTTTTAAAATTGGTCACGTTGATTTTCGTAATTATTTCGTTTATGTTACTCGCAATTGATTATTGCTTACTTTTTGAAGTTTATTTGTTTACTTTCTGTTTGAGCTCTAATTGTAATTCCTGTTAGTGCAATAGTAGTTATTTCAGAACTATTGACTTGTTGTTTTGCTGCGGCTTGTGGTTGCACAATGACATAAATTACTAAAACTGATTGAATCAGTGTAAGCATATTGACCGTGTCCAATTTTTGTGACGTCCTTAATAATCATGACATATGTCATCTGATTCAAGTATCCTTATTTTATATGACGCTTTTCTGATATTATACCACCATTAAAATGAGACCCTATACACATCATATTGTGAATCTACAATTTTATACGTAAGGACATGTATTGGTGATTATATTCATCAAGAGAACTTAAAACTACGTAAATAATGTAAAATTCTAAACAAAGATGCCTACGTTAAATTGCTTTGTGGAGCCGCTATGTATGTCATGACGCCATTCATAGTAATTTCAGTTTTATATTCATAAACAATTATAAATAATTAATATTTTAATTATTTAATTCGGTCATTATGCATAAATGACCAGCTTGTGTTTGGACAAAATTAATTTCATTCGTGGATATTTCTGAAAATATTACAAGCCTCATTTAAAATAAATTAACTTTAATTTTATCTAAATTCTAAGAAAGGACTATTTTCTGGAAGGTATGAGATATTCTGACGTTACATCTTGTCAGCCCTTGCTGCGTTTTGTAATTAATGATGTATGATTGTATACGTTACGCATTAAACAAATTTAATTAAAGTAGGGTTCCTTTTAAATTCAGTAATAAATCATGTTCCTAAGAAATATATAGGTTAAAAACAAAAACTATTTAGATCCACCTCGTAATATATGTAAAATTATTCATTGCAAAGTTACATATTAAAAAAATATCATATTAAAGAGAATTCGATTATTTTGCCTTCCCACAGACGATGAGGTCATATTAGTCGCCTATAACACAATAAAGCACCACCGAAACACATATCAAGGTGACCCGTACAGTTAGATATTCCTGCAAAAACCATATATCTAGTATCTCAAATAAGTAGGGTATAGGATTATACGAGAACCTTGTTTAAAAATTATGTGTACAGCAATATAATTACAAAACCTTCCAATTTAATGGACCCCAACGCGAAGGTCAAAAGTGAAGTGATTTTAAGAGTAAGTAGGGAAAATATACAGCAGTTATTTAACAGTTTATAAGCGATCCAGTTTGCGGAGGGAATTTTTACTTTGAGTAGTGCCTTGTGTCTTTAATTTTTAGATTTTGAATCTGTCTTTGTCAAAGTTATTTATCGACTAGGCCATTGGTGTCGAAGTCGAGGTTTCTAGAATTAATTTGGGATTCAAATTGGCAAAAGTTAGACAGGTACAATTTCGTTAGTTCCATCCGAGAGGAGTCTTCGCGTAATTAGGACAGGGGCGGCTTCTTCTTGAGTTAAACAACGTTATAGTCACCAAAAATAGTAAGTGCTCTCCACGTATTTCTGCCTATATAAAATAAGGGGATCCGGCATCTTTTGATTTTTAAAATAATCTATCGAGACCATTTTAGTTGGCAAAATTTAATTAACGTCATCAGATCAACATTGTTGCTAATATTTGATTTTGGAATGCATTGAAACGAATGTATTATGACCTTTTAATAATTAATGAATTTAATAAACCTTTTCGATGGTTAAGGTACTCAAATACATGTAAATTATTGCAAGCTAATTTTCTGTAAATTTTATAAGTATATTTTAATAATTTAAATTGTTTAGCGAAACCTAGTTGGGTACCCATTTTGATTACTTATTGCTTATGCATTTTTCCTTTAAAACATTGTTGGCGAAACCTAGATCTCATTTATTGTTTGCATTATTATTCAATCATTTCCAGTGGTAATAACTAGCTGGATTTTGTAAATAAATTGCTCGAGTCTAGATTCCGCTAGCTAGTGACTTTGTTTTTAGAATATAACTTCATTGAATTTCTTGACTGTTTACTGAATGTTAATATCTATATGTATTTTGTGCAATTAGAAGTTATATAAAGGTGCTTTTGTGCTCAATGTTGGTTATAAATTCACCAACATAAAACCTAGCGTGCAATCTCAATTATACAGTGCGCGTGTGAGATTAAATAGTAATTTAATAACGTTAAGAATAAAAGTCATAAACCATTTATTTCTGAGTAAATACAATTCTGACTTAAACACCTAAAGTTCAACTAATTAGTTAAATATTATACAGGGTAGTCAGTTCTGAAAACCTGCTCCTAGCTATTTTATTTAAGGCATTTTACGTCCGAAGTTTTGCAAGTAACGTAAATAATAGTTAGAACTTTCGCTAGCATTTTTATTGATTTTTATATACAGAGTGATCATAAATAAGTGATCACTTTTAGCATTAGACTATTTATTTCAGTTTTAATCCAATGTTTGCAGTACCGCTAGAGCGTCTGTCTTCACTTTGAAGGTAGTTCACTGAAATCGTGATGTACGGGGTATTTTGCAAACATCGCATGATTGCAGATTGTCTTGAGATCAGTGGCGCCCACCTTTTACCGATTTAGACTTATTTCACAGTTTTTAGCCTCGCAAGTATCGATTAACCACACCTCGCTCCACGGTAGCTTTGCCGAAGGTGGTTAAACACTCGTGATTTGTACTACATGCGTTATTGTCAATTTAGCCTGTGACAATCGCTTGCCGAAGATAATCGTGTGCGCTTGATTCCTAATCGCAGTTCAGCAAATTACTTAAATTAATTGGAGGATATACTAGGTGGTAGACCTTTGTTATATTTAGAGGATAGAAAAATTAAATTTCAATAAAAATATTTTTGACTACAAATCTCACTAATGTCTTTTGGAATTTACATGGATGGGCTTATTAAATTAATTAACGAGCATATGAATAAATTTGCTTCATCTCAGAATATTCTGAGTACTGCGAGTTTCGAGAAGCTATTAGTTATGAATTTTAATGGCTAAATATTGCAAGTGGGAATTAAACACTCACAAACTTGATGGCCAATTTAATATATTAATTTGTATTTTGCAATGTTACTAAACATTTTATTTACTTTAATTAGAAAGAAACGAGTTAATTTTTATAATTAGTATTAAAATATATCTATTTTGGACTAAGGCGGTTCAATAATTAAAGCTGCCAAGTGATAGTGGTTATCTAGTTGTTCTTACAACCTTATTTAATCATAATTGACATGATAAATTAAGTTGCTGTTACATGTCTGAGATATATGATAGTCCCGAAATTTGTTTACTTCAACATTGTTATTTAATTAAGACTTTAAGTGTAGCTGTGATAGTTAATTTCTAATTAGGGTAAGCAAGGACCTTTATATAATTTTGTACACTACCACCATTTACAAATGTTATTGTAACCAAACCTTAATCTAACTGGTAAATAACAAATATTGAGGGTATAACTTACATATGTACAAGTATGTTATTAAACTTTTAAGCAAAACTACATTATAATACGCCTTTTAAACCCAATGGAAACATTTTGAATAATCCGAAGTGGTCAGTTCTTCTAAATTGTTAACATGCAAACCATGCAGAATGGTCTAAAACGTTTAAATTGCAGAAACGAAGAAGATGGAATTTGAGCATTTTCGTTATCAATTGTAGTCTAAAAGACCCCTTAAAAATTGAATTGTTCCATTGCAGTGCCCTTTAACGCAGTACTCGTTTCTCTAATAGTTCAAAGAATTATTCTAGCACATCTTGGATGCTTTTATGTAAGTGGAAAATCTGGAGAATTTTTTAGAAAATCAGCTTTGCAATCAAGGCTAGAATAACACGCCGTTTATTTTCATGCCAGTGCGAAAGTAAGGCTCTAACATATATACTTTTTGTTCACCTGTAACTTTCATTTAAAGAAACCCTATTTTATTAATAAATAAATAATTAATTGCTAATTAACTTCGTTAATTATCAAATTTGAATGGCTAATTTTCAATTTCAAAATGTTAGTTTTTATTCACCATCTGTCTGTCTTACATGCGTATGAGCGTATTATTACACACAACAGCAACGGCACCAAATTGAACTCGAAAACACTACTAGATATACTATTGATATTAGGACTGCTGTAACTATAAAAGATTATTTGACTGTAGAAGAATAAGTGGTGGAGATCGCCCCATTACAACTATCAAACACTTGTAATACTATCTAAAAATTAATAAAAACAAACCCACCCAGTTTTACATAGGTAGTTCAATATTTCTTTATACATTTCCTAATATAAAATTTTTAATCTGGCTGTTTGCTGAAGAAATTTTCAATGTTAAGTTAAATTGAAAAGAAACTAATTTCTCTCCTTTGAAAGCTAATTAATTCTAATTTGGCGCCTCAAAAATTATTTCGAGTTTTACAAACATCTATTACTCATAAATCACAAATGTAAAACAGAGAGATTTGATAGCTGAATTAATAGCAAAAATCAAAACTTAGTAATTAGTAGATATAAAATATCTTTTATTGTTAAAATGCTATACAATCATCTATGCTTACATAATAAACGAATGAATGAGACCGCTTAACTTAGACGAATTCATTATGTGTTCTAAAAATAGCATGTAAGAAATCTGCAAGGGCTGAAATCTTGAAATCACTTGCATACAAAGTGAAAGCGGGGTACATTATCTATTGGCAGCTGTTATTTACAATACTCTGCAATAAAAAGGAACCGATCAGGTTACAAATCACTTAACGTAACTTTCTAAGAAAGATATTAGGTGATCTATATTTGATTTTAGATAAACCATGGCATATATGAAAACAAATAGTCATTTCTAATGTACCATCAAGGTTAATATACAGGCCATTTTAATTAATATCATTTCTCTAAGTGATCGAGTTAAGCGTAATACATATTCTTTCTGAAATGTATAAAAACGCACAGACTATATAAATACATTTTTGTAATCATGGGTAAAGTGTATTTGCTGTGGGTTGCATTTCTATAGGTAAGCAATTCTAGTATGTATGTTATATAAAATAATAGTCAGGTCTGGCTAACAAAATTGGATGAATATTAATTTTAGAAATCTAGAAGTTATACAATTTATAGGCTCTAAATGATGTAATTACTTTTAAAACTAATACAAGCAATGAAATCAGCGTGTACGAATGTTTTTAGTTTTTAGTTATTACTTACAGGTCGTCAGATTACTTCTAGCATTATTTGCTTGTTTTAATGTGGAATAATAATCATGTTTGGCTGAAACAGCTGAATTAATTTTAGTTTTACAAGTCCAGAATTTATCCAATTATTAGTGTCTAAATGATGTAATTACCTTTAAAATTATTGCAGACTATAAAATCAGCGAGTACGTATATTTTTGTGTTTGGCGTTATTACCTACAGATGTCACGTCATGTTTAATTTTAAAAGATTATTTGTGGCATGTCTGCTTATGCTGATATAGAATAATAATCAGGTCTGGCTAACAAAGCTGTATGCATTTTAGCTTTACAAATCAAAAAATTATCAAGTTCTTAGTCCGTCAGCCCTTACGGCGTTTTAGGAACATCTAATAATATTAGCGCATTAACCCTTAAGTACTGGCGTGCGGTCAGTATGACCGCATCAGATTTAAAAGCAGGTATAAAATTATTTGTGTTTGGTATTAGTAAATGTCGCGTTCAGTAGCTTCATGTAGTAATGATTCATACAGTATTATGCAAACATATAGCTTAAATGTTCTTTATTGTTCGACCAGTAACCATCGCGTAGTCACTGTG
>JAHWXV010420204.1:0-21938 GCA_024586415.1 Phrixothrix hirtus
CAGCCTTTTGCCTGTCCAGTAACTTGGATGGGTGACCGCTACAATTATAGTTTCCAAAATAAACGTAGGTAATAATCTAATAATTTTTGGACACTATTGGAATATGTGGCATATGTGCGTAAGAGAAAGTCGTGTGTTGTTTCACACCAGATTTTTTATTTTAAATTTAGAATTCGCCATTATGCATTTTTACGTTCAATTTTTTTTTGAAACATGTTAATTGCAATTTAGTAAGCACCGCCAGTATTGCCATTAACCGATGTACACCACGTTAGGTTGCTGATCGGATTTTGTTCATCGTGTAGCCTTGATAAGGGCTGATTAATTGAAATTATCTGAAATTAATTGAATTTTTCGAATTACCTGCCATTTTGAACAATGCATTTTTGCAGACGTATTCGGACATTATCAGTTGCTCGTAGGATCCCTTCATTACTGATTAATTGACAGACAACCCGAATTTTTTGTTTCATGCTATCTCTGATTAATGGACGATGTTTGTAAACGATGTCTTTTATCCGTCCCCATAAAAAGGAATCCATAGGCGCCAAATCGGGTGGTCTCGAAACCCATGCATTTTGTGAACAAGTGTCAAAAGACGAACAGTGTGTATTTTGACGCAATTAATAACTTAATAATTTAAAAAACTAAAGTTGACATCTGAAAAACTGATTTATTCAACCAAGTCCAAAGAAAGGTCATCATCAGTTGTCCCCTTAAAACCATATAACTCTTGTCTGAAACATTTCCTCGTATATCTCTTCTTTCCAAAATAAATGAGCAGCATGTGTGTTCTGACGCACTCGGTACGAGTAGTTGCATAATAAGTTATACGCGGGATCTCCAAACAGTACAACGGTTTTTGAACATGTGCATAGTGTTCGCCCGTATTTAATATTTCTGTCGTCAGACCGCACCAGCATTGTACGAGATAGCGCAACAACTTGGTCCTTCGACGACTGTCTAAAAGTTACCCTACCAACTAAATCAACGTTCCAGAGCCAACCGAAGGTGTTATAAGTAAAAGAGACAAAGCACCAACTTTGAATTTCTACAATGTAAGACAGAAACATAATGAATGTAAAAATAAATAAATAGTTTTTATGTAAATATTTTTTAGAAATTGTCCTAAAAGAATTTGTTGTATTTTTAAAATGTTAAAAAAACTTGCAGGTCACTGAATTTTGATGACCTTGATGGTTTATAATTAAAATACTCACTGTACTCTGAACTTTTCCATATACCAGCTTCTTGTTGGCTCTAATAAATATAAATTGTTTTACCAGCAAAATTATGTTCGAGTACATCTAGAAAGTTCGTATATTATTCATCGACTCCTGTCATGTCTGAAGACAAATACACTTTAATTGTGACCTTTTGAAATGTCGCAGAGATGTTTTTAATTCAAATGGCACTATATAAAATTAATACCTTATCAAGAAGGCTGAAAACGATCAATGCTAAAATATGTATTACGTCCAGGATTCTGACAATATCATATAAAAGGTGTCTCAAAAGAAAGTTTATATTTAATGCACTAATAGGTTTGTTTTTCTTTTTCATTTGAATCAATCCTGAACACGATCAAAATATGTTTATCCTTGAACTAGTTGTAACTTTGAACTAGTGTTGAAGTGGTTTTGGACAAACTGTTCAAAGGAAGAAAAACAAAAAACAAAGATACAACAATATTGGGTATGTGAGAACTAGTACTTGCTGTCTAGATAGAACAGTTTGGATGGTATTAAACTAGTACTGAACAGGTTCTACTAGAGAAGGAAAACACAGGACTATTAGTAATTTTTGGTTCGCACGGAAGAAAAACAGCAAACTCAATCCGAGGACAGCTTTGAACAGGTTCAACTTGGAAGAAAAACAAACTTATTATAAAAGCAAAGTTTATGTTTGTCGATGAAATCTTCAATAACTATTAAAATACATAGTTTAGGAATTTACTTCTTAAAAATAATGTCATCACGCTTACAGAACACATTTAAACGAGCAGCAATATTTTTCATCACGGCTCAGCATATAGATTTCGGAATGGCACCCATTTTGTAACGAATGTTTTCTCTCAATTACACCAGTGAAGTCGGATTAGTGGCGTACACTTTGGATTTGAGATATCCCCATAAGAAAAATCTATAGGGCTCAAATCATGATTGTGTGGGGCCCAATTGATGTCACCTCACCTAGAGATCACTTTGCTAGGGAAAATTTTAAGAACTCGTGGCAGAGACGTATCGGATGTGTGTGACGTGGCTCCGTTCTGCTGTAATCATGTTGGTTATACCCAGTGCAGTTCAGGTACCAAGAAATCATCTAACCTCTTCACATAACGTACTGAATTTACTGTAACTACACCTCCTTTCTTATACTGACGGATGATTTTTCGCGCCGACATTGCAGTCCATACAGTAACTTCTGATACTTGCGTTTCGGATTGGTTACGCTTCAGTAACAGTAATTCTGCTTGTTCACATGCCCATTGAGGTGAAGATTAGCCTAATCCGAAAACAAGATGTTGTTAAATGTTGAAAAGTGTTCAGTTACTTCGTTAACGAATTAAAGCCTAAGACCGGAATATTGGGAGTTTAATTCTTGCACCATTTGTATTTTGCAGGAGTGCAGTTTGAGATATTTACGCAAAATGCGGTGTAGTGTTTTTTTACTTCCTTTCCCTCAAGTATTTAGTTCGGTAGAATTATATAAGTGAACTTTCCCAGACCTAGTGGTTTGGAGAGTATCACTATGTTGGATTATGCCGCGTGGCTAAGCTTTTTCAGGATATTTTCCTGGCTTTTAGCTGAATGGATAAAGAGGGATTATGCAGGAGTCTCTCCTTCATCTTCTTCCTTCTTATAACGGCTTGCTCTAAAAGGCCGGGGAGCTTCAAAATCCTTCCTTATGTTCGAATTACTAATATGCCAAGGTGTCCCAGTAATTATACGTAGTAGTTTGTTGTGGGTACTTATGATTTTTTCCATAGCGGATGTTGTACGCTTTGCATATAATTCTTCAGCGTACTTTTGATCAAGCAATAATTCACTGCATGGACCTCTAACAGGATACAGATTTCTCATCATATTCATGGTGAGTGTTGCTCTTCTTACAACGTGGTGTTTCCATGTTAGATCCTTATCGAATAAAAGGCCAAGGTATGTCGCTTTTGTTTCAATTTTGACTTTCTTTTTATTAAAGTAAAGTTCTTTAGTATTGCCTGGTTTAGAAGAAAGGCGTATGATTTCGGCTTTTACTTCATTAAGGGTCAACTTCCAACGTTCAAAGTACTTATGGATTAGTCGAAGACACTGTATCATGGTGGAATGGCCTATTATTGTATCCCTATCAGCCGCTACAATGGCAGTATCATCTGGAAACTGAAGGAGTTCGGTGTTTTTGAATGCATTTAATTTAGGAATGTCACGGACAAAAATATTAAAGGGCCGGCGAGAGTCCTGAGCCTTAAGGAAGGGCCTCTACAGCTCTTCTTTTAGAGGAAAGTGTAGAAACAAGCTTAATTTGGAAAAAATGATTTCATAGGAAGGATAAAGTAAATTTAGTGATTGATATGGAAATATTTAGATAATACATTTTGTGTACCAAGGCGTGTGTCCACATCTTGTCATACGCTTTTTCAATGTCCAAAAAGGTTGCCAGTAAACTAAATTTTGTCGGATTAGTTCTTGAAATCATAGCTTCAAGATTTGCTGCTTGTTGTACGACCTAGAGTTTACATCTAAAACCAAATTGGCTACAGGGGATAATTTCGTTTTGTTCAAGGAAATTTTGTAGCCTTGAATTGATAATTTTTTCTAGGAGTTTGGACAAAATATTAAGAAAACTGATAGGTCTCCTGTTAATAGGTACAGATGGGTCCTTGTCCTTTTTTGGAATCGTGATGACATGTGCGACCTTCCAATATAAAGGGAAGTAACCTATTGCCAAAGTGTTGTTCAAAATATTCACAATCTCATTTTTTGGTTTAGTCATGAGCACCTTTAACGCTTTGACAGAGATCCCATCTCCACCCGATGCCTTTCGTGATTTCATTGATTTAAGAATTTCAGTTATTTCCTCTACAGTAGTAACTAGCGGCTCTTCGACTGTAGAGTTCGTCACTATTTTAATTAAGTGGTTAATTTTGTCAAGCAGTATTTTATTGACTGGCAGATTGTTGGCGCATTGTTGTTTGAAAAAATCTGCCAGTGCTTCTGCCCGGTCATAATCACTAAAATGTAGGGTACCATTGTGTAAGATTGGGATGTTAGTGACTTTATACCTTTTTATGGCTTTTAATAGTCGCTATAATTTGGGATTTTTATTTTCCCGGCCTCCCTTATTGACTTCTTTTGTCTTTTAACATTTTGTATACTTCACTTTCCAATTTTGAATAGCGTGCTTTGCCACTAGGGCGTCGAGAGTGTACCCAAATCTTTTTTGCCCTATGTTTGGCGGTTAATAGAGCTTTTTCAGACTCATTTGAGCCCCATATGTTTGTTATTGAGCAGCTGGTCTTGGTTTGGCATTGAGTTAGAGAGGTCTTTATGGAACTAGTTTGTCTGAAGATGGTGGCTTCAATGTATGCTTCGGTTCCAATTTTCTCCGTCAGTTCATACCCTGACATCAAAAATGAGAATTTTTGCCAGTTAGTTTTTATTAACGTTGGCGATTTTAGAGTGTGACGTTGACCGCCTATTTTTAGCACTACCAGGAAGTGGTCTAATGATAGTTCAGGATTTCTGCTACCGCGAATTTTTTGTTATTTACTGTGAAATAGAAGTCGATAATGTCTCCCCTTCTCCTAATAGGGACATTGGACGCGTATTGTGGTGTTATAACTCTAGAATTTGGGTTTGTTATGATCCAGGAAGCTATTTTGCGGCCATTGAAGTTTGCAGTCCTGCAGCCCCATAGCTTATGCTTAGCATTAAAATCGCCCCCGATGACTGCATTTTCGTGTATGAACAGTAACTCTAAGTCTTCTTGACTAATGTGGTTCTTAGGTCTGTTGTAAATAGCAATTATCGTTAAGGGATTATGATCAACGAGGGCATGAACTATGGCATTTTCGCAATTGGAATTTGAAATCGGTGTAGTGATACTATATGCACATTTAAAACACTTGCGCGCTTTCGAATGGAAAGGTTCGGATCATCACGAACAGCCTAATTTACACTTTGTTCTTGCTGACCTTAGTCGTCCAGATTCGGTTTTTCCGGTGTTGAACTAGTCTCTTCAAACTTTACGATCCATCATCGAATAAGGGGAACACTTGGTGCATCGATTACGTTACACAGACCACGATAACTGCAAAATTTTCTCCGTGATCTAGTCGCCGAAAACCGTTTTTGTAATATTCTCCGGTCCCGAGAAACGCTCGATAGCTACTGAATTATTACCAGCCAGAAAATCGATTGACCCACCCACACCCCTCAGATGTGTTGCCATTGCGCAGTCAGCTAATAAAACATAGACTTTCTATTGAGACATCTTGTACTAATGGTAAGGATGTGGGAGCAATGTCATGAAGACTTGATTGGCCGTTCATGTGGAAGCCTGACGATGCGTCTTGTCGTTCTAGTAGTTGGTTGACTACACTGTATTTGGAATACTTTCGAAAAATTTTGTTCAGTGGTCACTGGGTTATTTTCCTTTCATTGGGCGAAGTGGGTATATACAAATTTATCGATGTAGTTTAGCTGGATGGGACTATTTTCTACTTACTTCCGAAGGATGGCCAATATTGGGTGTGGATTTTAATATATAATTTTTGTTATTTATTTGTTTGCATTCTTTGCTAATATTATATTAGTTTACTCTTAGTTGATTGTTGAATTATTGCCCGCTGCTTATTTAACGACCCCTTGGATTATGCAGAGCATTTTCCGTTCGCGATTATTTACGTTTATAGGACTTAGCACGTATTCTACTTATTCCAAATATTTTACGTTCAATTGTTTGTAAGACACCATTTGTTTCTTCGATTCTAAGATTGTCTCAATATGCCGTTTGTGAATGTGTTGTAATTTGAGTGTTGGGGATGAATTGTTGGGAGAATGAGGACAAAGTAATAAGGAGAATAATGTCATTACTATTAATTTTGACTTTCACATTTTGACAAGTGTACCTTAGGTTTAGGTGATTTCTTAAATTACTAGGTTTATGGGGTTTGCCTTTACCGTAAAGAAATTCCTTACAAAATCAGCAGGAGTTTGTCAAAATTTAATAGTGTACAATTTCGAAAGCCTTTTTAGTATCAGAATTCATATAATGACAACAAAACAGGGTTTAACCTAATTAACATTATTAGAAGAAGAGTATAATAATGCAAATGTGTCTTGGAGAAGAAAAATCTTCTGTCTTTAAGGGTACTTCGAGGGATACACAGACAGAGGTGATGGTATGATTGACAGTACAAATCTTTTCAATGAATTTACAATAAATTGACAATGTGACCTTTTGCAGAGGTGGCGCGGCGTCAGCAGTTTCAATTGGCTAGGCCAAGTGTAGTAACGTTATCAAAGTATACTTTCTGAGGTCAAATTCAAAATACAGATAAGCAATCCAAGAATTCCATTTGTAATAATTAATAAAAGAGATAATGCGTCTAAATCAAGGAAGTAATAATTATTTAAATGTTAAATGAATATGCTTTTATTTGAGGCTGTTTTAATTCCTTTAGTAGATTTAGTTAGCAGTTGAAAATTTTA
Source organism: Phrixothrix hirtus (assembly GCA_024586415.1). Lineage (NCBI taxonomy): Eukaryota > Metazoa > Arthropoda > Insecta > Coleoptera > Phengodidae > Phrixothrix > Phrixothrix hirtus. Next base: position 6,714 of record JAHWXV010420204.1, read on the forward strand.
CTAAATCAAAGCGCTCGTGTTTTTGTGCAAACAGATATTAAACTAGCAATTCAATTTGACCTCTCTAGTTATATCTTTATTTATTTAAACGATGATGTATTTAGTTTCTTAGTTCCTAGTTCAGCGTAACACTCAATATTAAATTAAACGTTAAGGAGACCTAAATTGTTTCATAAAAATGAATTTAGGATTGCTCGTAACAGTTGCTATTACACAGTACTTTTTTGCCACAATTAACTGCAAAGAAAACTTTATAGACGGTAAGAATAATTATTTATTTCATTAATAGCTATTATTTGTACTAACCTTTAGATTATTGTTGGCGAGATTATGTTGGGATTATGCCAAAAGATGGTTTGAAGGCAGGGAAGGATAGATCAGGAAGACCGATCTATATTGGTCAAGCTTTATTCCAAGACAAGCTAATACCTGGAAAAATTCATGAAAATGAAAAACTCGTTCATTTCGAATTTAGCCGAGCGCACGTAGCCAATGAATCTTTAAAGGTAAGTTTAAAACATCGCTATCATGAGCGAGAGCCAAATCGTCATGGTTTATTATAATTTTAGATTCTGTGTACAAATAACCCAGGAAGATTCGAATGGATTCCTATTAAAATTTCGCAAGTATTGCATGGTATTGGGAGGCATTTCTTCACGGGCGGCTTCGAAAAGGATTTCGAAACCTTCGTTGGAAGAGCTATGTCTCATGGTGAACTGACCGTGGGGAAAGTTGTTTGCAATCGGCATGAATGTTATAGATTATCAACCATCGAAAATGGTTCATGGTACGGCCATGATAATTTTGAAATTCTTGCCTACAATCCAGACGTTCTTCCCACTGAACCTGATCCAACTAACCAAACATTTACACCCTTTTTATTTTTATTCGTTATGCTAGTTAGTATATTAATCGGCCTTTTTTTAATAATAAGAATGTGCTAATATTATATTTTATTGAAAACATGATTATTTAGATGTAGTTCTTGCGATATTCGATCATATAAAGTTTCAGTAAGTTGGCATTTTATACTTAAAGTGAGCTCACGACAACAAGATTGGGAAAAACAATATTAAATAGGTAGGATCGGACGCTCTAGTTGAAATCTAGTAATTCTAAGTCACCTCGAGTGTATTTCAAGTGATATGCAGTTTATAAAGTAAGTACAGAGTGACCCCCACATAGATGGGTGAATGCAAATCTTAAGCTTATTCTTTCTCCATTAGTTGAGAAAATGTATCATAGAACATTGATTTATGTAAAAGAATAGATCACATCGCTTTCTGTAATCTAAAATGTTTTATTTGTGGCATCCTTGATAATGTAGCACACTAGAATAAGGGTTGAACACTTTATGTTTTGATATAATCCTCTCTAAGTTAAACACACTTTTTCCATCGGTGCTTCACATCGCGACCACCTCCCGAAGAAATTTTCTCCAAAATTGTCAAATCGCCCATTTACGGAGCATGCGACTTCTTTGCTGGTCAAACATTATTTTTCGTAAATATTTTTTAAGTTTTGGAGCCTAATCTAGAAAATGAGGTGGGCGGTCCATGATTTTAAACCCAACATCACGGATGGCAGCTATTGCAACTATTGACTTGTGCCCCGGGGCATTAACTTGATGAAAGAGCACTCATTTCGTTAACTTTCACCGCAATTTGGCTATTAGCTGGGCATAATAGGAACTTGCTATAGCAACTCCTTTTTGGAGGTAGGCAACCTGCTATACTCCTTGACAATCCCAGATGCGACAACTCTGCATTTGCGAGGAGGTGGGGAGCCCTTGTGTTTCCACTCTGCAATTTCGTTTCTAGATTATAGTGATACACCCATGTTTCATCCATTGTCACGTACCGCTCCAAATAATTCGGCTTATCTAGGTAGAAAGTCTCTAAAAGCCGCTGGCAAAAGTTCTATCTTGCCCACTTGTGGACATGGCCAATACATTAGTTCTTAAATTTTGAACTACATGGAACGAGAAACCTGTTTCCTACACGATTTGACGCAGTGTGACCCTTTGGTCTGCTAAAATTAAATCATGGACTTTTTTGACATTTCCTTCAATAGGGGTAGTGATGAAATGACCTTCGTCATAAGTAAACTTGCGGCACCACTTCTTAATTATGTCATACGATACTGCGGAGTCTCCTAAAGTCACAGTTAAATATGGGATTAACCCCTTCTTTGCAAATAGTTAATCACACAAATTTGGTTATTGGCATCCATTTCGAGACTGAGAGCACACTTAAACGCATGGATTTGGGTGCTGTGATGTGACCGGTGCAACTCAAAACTTGTAAATTCAGCGGCGTTGGGTACATGAATGTAGCTTTCCATTAAATATAGTTTCAAGTTCTCAGCCTGATGACAAATAGGTCAGCGGTGGCGTACAGGGATCAACCCTCATATTTTAAAGTAATGCTTTATTAAACGCAAAGACTATGAAATGAATAGAAATGGTGTCTCATTTCTTGCCGGATCTTTTGATTTCTGGCTGTTGACTAAACTCGGACTTAATTTTTTAGTCACCTGCATTGATACTTGATGATTTTTAATCACGATAAGTTGATTATCTGTAATATGTCCAATCAAAGAATTAAAACCTATCTGAAGCTTCCTACTTGAATGGTGAAACGTTTCAGATAGGATCTCATTGTCTCATAATTTTTCTTTGATATCGTGATAGCAAAATTGTAATATAAAGTTATGGTGAATCCTCATAATTAATTAAGAAATAAAGAAATACATTCAATGCTATATCATAAAAAAATTATAATCATATAAACAAGTGAAACGTTAAGGCAAGGTAATCTATCACAAAAGTTCGTGCAAGAAAAATTCTTGTTTGTGTAAATTTTTAACAGCATCGACAGAAGAAATTAATAAAAATAAATTCGAAACATTTTGTGCTCACCGATTTTTTTCGCGAAATATTCAGAAGTCGGTGTCATATTTCTAATTTCAAGTATACTTCGGATCGTTTCGTTGTGCTGTTAAGAACAAACATGTTTAATTTACATATTATTTTAAATTTGTTCTTTGTTTGTATTTTTTCATACTAGAAATGAATTAGTTAAACAAGTTATGACACTTTTACATCGTCGAAATACACCACGCATTGGCGTCGAAGATTGTAAGTGTTTTGAGCTCAGTTGTTTCTGGGAACGGGGAAAACTAATGCGACTAAATCCGCTGCCTGTAACTCGTGCTAACGATTGTGACAGGAGGAAATAAGAGCGCTAGTCGGTTTACTAAAGTACAAGGTATTCGTCGCTGTGGAGCTTCAAATATAGTTGAAACGGACAACGACGATCTGAAATTAAGGAGATCCTACCTAAACGGCGAAAAGAAAGTTATTCAAGAAAAAACGTATCGAGAATAATACTATTCATTCCATTCGGAAAATGTAATCTATATAACAATAACAAATTATAACCGAAAATTGATATTCCCTTTGGAATACATGCTACAATCAAGTCGTTTATTAAATGTGATTTTGAGATTAAGGGTAACCTAATGATTTGCATACATCAAGCGGAACCGATTTAACAATTTCACTGTCAAACTAGTAACAACGAACAAATCCTAACATATCAGGACTATCCTTTACTTTATATTACTTACCCCTTATTACCACCATTGAGGCCGACATATTCTTAAGGTTCAAACAATGGTGAGATAAAAAACCTTTAGATAGGTTAGATCTCTAATATTAGGTACAGCGTCTAAACAAATGCAGTTCCGATTTTCGTTAAGCAGGAAAGCAATCCGAGCATATATTGGCCTCCCAACAGGCCATAGTTTTAAAAAACACCTAACCATTATTGGAGTCCAATAGCATTCTCTCTGTAGGAAGTTTAATGAAGACGATGAGACATCATTTCATCTTTCAGCTTTGGGAAATGTCCGATACTGTATTTTTGGGTCTTAATTTACTGAACTCAACGAAATCCTAAATGCTCCTACATCTAAGATACTGAGGTTTGTGAAAATCTCGCTACTTCAGGGATAATTTAACGGGCAGTTGATACAATGGGTCTAATAGACCTGACTGTCAGTCTGTTAATTGAATCTGCCTTACAGTACCGTGTTATGTGGCAGTATCATGTAAATTAACAAGTAGGCCTAATGTATAGCTGAAGACTGATGAAGACCGAAAGTTGTTTCGATAAAATACGCTGTTCAAATAACTCAAAAATTCTGAGATAAAAGTGTTAATTATAATTCTTGTGATGGCACTAAATACCAAAGAGTAGTAGTTCACTTCAATTGTGTTGTTATAAAGTAAAAATCAGAAAATTAGGCGGTCTTAGTCCACATCTATCTGAATATTTTATAGGATAGCCTAATATTCATTCCTCAACTTCAAAATGGAAACATTAAATATGAAGGAAACATAAAAAGAAAACGTAGATCGCAGCTATTATGTTAGTGCACAATTAGACATGTTATCTGTAAAAATTCCCATATATTACTAAATTTAAATAAAAATATACTATAATTTTGAAGTTAGCAACCAATTATTAAAGAAAACTTGATTAGATCATGATTGAAAAATGTATTTAATAAAACTCTCGCCGTTGTAATGATTACAAATAACAATTATAATGAAGCATTGCATGGCGAGTGTGCTCTAACTTGAGTTTAGGCGATAAATTATGGGAGAAATTCGGCGAAAAATGAGGAGAATAATGTCTTGAATCTATTGGAATCGATGAATTGTCATTAGAATGTACTTAAGGTTCCTTCACATTTTGAGTTCAAGGACCCTTTCAAATTTTCATGAGTGCACATATTTCTAGATTAATTTCTTAAATTACTATGTTTTTAGTAATTTACCTTCGGCTTAATGAAATTTTTTACAAAAGTGTGAGAAGCGTTTATTAAAATTTTATTATTTCAATCACGAAAGTTTTGTGATCATAATTTATGTAATGAAAACAAACCAGGATTTAAGCAAACCGATATTGTTAGAAGCGTTTGATACTGTAAATGTGTCTTGGACTAGAAATCCCGTACTCTGCCTTTAAAGGACGGCACAGATGGCATCACCAGTAATAGTACATAGATTTTTAATGACCTTACGTTTGACATTGCAGATTATATTACTTTTGGCAGAGATGTTGCTGCGTCAGCACTTCTGTGTGAGTTTACTCTGGGCGGATTTCATTAAAAACAAATTTTACAGGAATGCAAAAGATTTTAAAATTCAATGCTCTCCTAACAAATATCAAATGTTATAGGAAAGGCAGGTTCATGACGATTTTGTTATAGTTAGGTGGGAATGTCAACTATAATTAGCTGAGGTGCATGTTTGCTTAGGGTTTACTATTTATTTAAAAATAATAAAAAATTGACATGCACCCTAAGAGAAATATTCATCCAATGCTATAGGGCTAATATATGGAACTCTAAAGATGAGTTTCTTAGTAATGTTTTTATTAATATGGTAACAAAACTAGTTAATTGATTTAAAAGACTTTATTTATATTCACTACGTTATAACGTACACGTATTAGCTCAAATATTTATTTTACAGTACACTAATAATAAATGTTTATAGAAACTTAGCAAGACTAGATTTTTGGTTAAACTAAAATTAAAGAAATTTAACCCTAGAATAGTAAGGAATAAAATTAGTCATCATGCTGATGTAATACATTCCAATGCCATGACTTAACGCGGTAATCTTGAATTTATTAGGTATTCAGTTACAGTAATGAGTCATTCATGATTAGACCATTTATTTTAACTCCATGGAACCTATTGAAATGGTGCAGCATTTTCTATAAAATTCTTATTATTTCTAATTTTGTTACATTTCCCCCTCCTTAAGTCTGTTACGTCCCGTAATAGAGACTTCGGGCTTTGCTCTTGCGATGGTCCTATTTTTGCTTGCGAATGATGGAATTTGCACTGCGATCCAAACCTTCAATCTCATTTCTTGAAGAATTGGAAGGAAGCCCACAGATCCTGTTATGACTGTAGTTTCTCTTGGATTTCAAGTACACACCAGGCTCTTAATACTAGGGTTTAGAAACACTACCTTACGTATTACATGCCAGTTAAGCTGGTCTAGACTGCAACCAAGCTTTTGTATGGCTAATTTTCTAGCAGTGACGGTACAAATTTGTTTCCTTAGGCTCTATAATGCCTTCCATAAGTCTTTATAACGCGACTTCTGATGGGACAAGGCTTTCGTTACGAATGAGTAAATGCTTCGCATATCTTTGCCCGTTGCTGCTGTATTTCTTCTACCCACCATACCGTTTTTAAATTCGATTGCATTTCCACGTGATATTCGAATGTCTTTAGCGCCACAATAAGCAAGGGGGTGCTACTCAGGTACAGAAAACAAATTTATGTTTTCTTCAGTGGCAACACCAAACCGAGCTTTGGGGGATCCCAAATAGGTTGACATAAATTTAGTAAACGACTGTTTACTGTCCTTGACTTCTACATTTTCTAATTTAACGTAGTTCGGCCTTTATTCACATTCTTGTTGTTCTGGTACTGCATTCCTCCTAGCGTATGGGGTTAACCGATTCAGGTGAAGTATCTTGGGTTTTCCTCTGGACAATTTCATTATTCGATATATTATGTTGTTGATCCCTTTTACAACTTTGTACAAACCTTCCGAGGATCTTGGCAATTTGGAAGATAAACTTCGTCGTCTTTGACGCTGAGACATCCAAGCTACATCATTGTGTTGAAAGCCCTCGCTTTAGAACCTGCATGGTACTGGACTTTCATTCGATCACGGGCAATTTGGATGTTATTGTGAACTCTCTCTTAAATTGAATTTAGTTTCTTTCGAAGACTTCCGACATACCAGTAACCTCCTCTTCTCCAGGCTTGCTACCAAACTTCAAATCACACAATAGCTTAATTTTACGTCCAAACAACACTAACGTCTCTCCTGTTCTCCCATTCACAGCTGACCAATGTGCCATCGAGAACAGACCCAGCTATAGGTCCTAATCTCTTTTATGGCTTGAGACAACTTTTGGCAAATATTTTCTCATCGTTCGATTTATGCGTTTCATTACTGTATCTGACTGTGGATGAAGAACTGTTGTTATGGTCTTCAACAGATGGTAGACAGTTCAGAATATGGCCGACTCAAAATATCTTCTGAGGTCTGAATGTAGTTCTAAAGGAATTCCGAACTGGCTAAACATAACAGTCCTCTTACCAAGATCTGGACCACTGTAACTCTTTATTTGGTAGAGGTATGCTTCGGATAATTTGCTAAAATAGTACGTAGCAACCAGAATTTATTTATTTTTTACTTCTACTTCTGTAAATAGACCAGCTATACCAATTTTTATGTTTTCAAATGGGCTATCCACATTATATTGCCTCATTGGTGCTTTTCGCTTTCTCAATGAACTGTTCCCAGAAGACATATTACACATTTTCGGCACCACTCCTTAACAGCATCTATGCAATTTATCTAGTAAAATCTTTCATGGACTTTCCATAGGTTTGTTTATGCCCTCCGGATGGACCATCATGCAGTTGTTGCAAAACTTCGGCTAAGTTGGTTTTCGGAACCACCGACTGCAGTTGTCTTTCATTTCCATCATCATTTTCCAGCGATCTTTTCAACAGTCAAAGAATCCAATTGAAGACAGTGTGCTTTAACAACTGTACAAAATGGGGTCACTTTCTTCCAACCTGGTCTTTGACTATCATTCTTCCATTTTATTAACAAGTTCAGATCTGGGTGGCTTTTTTGGTCTTGCTTGACATTATTTAGTTTCCGGTCATCATTGATTACAGTGGTACGGTTGGTAGGATGTTGTTCAACATTTGGCCGCAATCGAGAACAGTGATTGCAATTTTCTGTGCAAGGCTGTTGTGACAAAGCATCAGAATTCCAATGATTCCTTCCGTAACGGTGCTCCACTTCAAAGTTATACTCTTGCAGCAGTTCAATCCATCTCACTATTTGGTTTTCTGGCTTTTTAAACTATAGCGCGCATTTCAACGTTGTATTATCAGTTCAAAACAAAAAATTTTGTCCAGAAAGTGTGCAACGGCCTTTATCATCGCTAGCAATTCTTTGCGCGTAATAAAATGGCTTCTTTCAGGTTTGAACAACACTTGGCTAAAACATCCAATTACTCGTTCGTGTCCATCTTGGATTTGTGACAGCACTGAACCGGTGGCGACGTAGTTAAGACAAATCTTCCCTGCATTCTAGGGTAGCTGAGTTTGGGTCCGGTTAACAATGTCAGTTTAAGTCTTTCAAATGATTCCTAGCAGGTATTGTTCCATAAATATGGGGTTTTATGATGTTTGCAAATCCACGTACAAATAACCCCAAGAAGCTTCTTAATTCATTTTAGCTTTTGTCGTCGCCATTCTCGTTCGGACAGAATTTGCCATGGGTCAGCTGCCGCACACTCTTGGAGACCGCTTGGCCTAAGTATTTGACTTTGTTTTGAAATAAGTTACACTTTTTTGAACTATATCTACATTTTGCCGGCTTTGAAACACCTCTTCGAGATATTACAGATGTTAATCGAAGGACTTTCCAATAACTATGAGATTGTCCATGTATACTAGATAAGTTTTCCCTCTCAGGATTAATTCAATCAGTCTTTCAAACGTTGCTGTTGCATTGCACAAACTAAAGAGTATCACTGTGAACTACCAGGGGCTAGATCTAATGGAGAATTCTATGTTGTCTTTTCTCGGTATTCAGTCTCCATGCCGACTTGCCCATATTGATTTTTTTTGTCTTGGGTCGAAAACCATTTGTACACGAAAAGCGTATCTAAAGTGTCGTCACATTGTCACATTATTTAAACAACGGTAATCCACACAAAATCTGGTACTATCGCAGTTTTTCTTAACAAGTGCAGTTGGTGATGCCCAAGGACTCCTGGGCGACTGTATTATCCTTTCACGGGTCAAGTACTTGATTATTTTTTCAGATTCTTCTAGTTTGGTTAAATGCACCTTCCTTTGTCATTGACGATTGGCTGAGCATATCGAGTATTTATATTGTGCGTCACAACGTTTGTCCTTTCCTTCAAAGCGCAAATGTGTCAACATATTGTTATACTAATTGTCTGGATTTATTCTTTTGCTAATGGGATAAACCTTGCTTAAGGAATTGAGTGTGGGACGTAGCTTAGATAAATTCTTTACAGGTAGAACCTTTTCACCGGTTTTCGTGCAATATATCACAGATGAGATAGGTGTGCACGTTCCTAATTCGGTGCCCTAGAGTCATTTGTAAGGTAAGCGAACGAGTGCCGTTAAATATTCCTGAATCAACATTCTTCCATGGCCAATATTTACATTCTTGGTTTCTAGAATTCCTACACGTCCTTCCCGGAAGAAAAGAGCCAAACCCAAATTCTCCTGTAAACTTTAATAACAAAATTTATTTTACCGATTTAGAAAAAGCTGAAGCCATTAGCCAACAGCTTGAATCCTAATTTATTAATTCTGAAAAAGGCAATAATTAACTAACCAATTTAGTACAAAGCGTTGCCAAATTAATCGACAAAATCAAAATTATTTCACCATACCAGATCAAGATGGAAGATTTGAAACAGAAAATTAAGACTCTTAAAATAAATAAAGCCCTTGGAATTGAAGACATTCCAACTAAAGCCATCAAACTCCCTCCAGGCCCGTTTCTCGAACAACTAATCATCATTATCAACGTAATCTTTAGAATGGTCTACTTTCCAATTAGTTGGAAAGAGGCTCTAGTAATAACAATTCCTAAAAAAACCTGGTGTGAGACAATACACGACTTTCTCCTACGCACATAGATATGTCAATAGTGTCCACAAATGATTAGTTTATTGTCTAGGTTTATTTTGGAAACGATAATTATAATGGTCACCCATTCAACTTACTGGGTTGACGAAAGGTTGCTTAACTCGGGAAATTTTCTCTGATAACTTTTTAGAAAACCTGCAAGTTCACGCAAAGGCACATTAAATACATAACAACCGTAGCACATTTAAAAATACAGGTTATATTTGTTTTCGAGAAAATCTTAAAAAAACTTAAAAATCGCAAGAATAAACTGGCACTTCCGGTAATTTGATTTTACCTAAATTCTTGACGTCTCATGTGCAGAATATAAAAAACTTAGATATTCAATTTGATTCATATATCATACTTAGTTTTTGAGATATATTGTTCAGAATTAATACACTAAGTACTTCCGGTTACTCAACTTTCGAACATTTATTAGAGGTACAGCTTGATTTATGTAAAACAGAATGAAGTAGCTAAGAAATGTACCAACTTTAAAAAATCGTTATAGTCGATTTCAAAAAAATCGCGAAAAAAGAAAACACGGAAAATATCTAAAAATGAAACTTCCGGTTGTTCGATTTTAGTTGAAAACAATACTTTCTCTTTTACCTATATTTCATATAGGGTAGGAGAAAGAAAAAAGATAATTATCAAAAATATGCATTCTGGATAATAATGAACGCAATGGGGAAATTGAATATTTGCATATAAATTTATAAATTTGATTAAGAGAAATATAAATCTCAAATAATATCCCTTCGGGATATTATTAATTAAGCTAAATAATTGATTGGAAAAATAGCATACGCGCGTGCAATTGGAAAATTAAATAAATATTTGCGTTTATTTGGTTTTATAAGAATAATAAAAGATGGATAAATACAGTGGGATATTAAATGGATTAAATGTGTGAAAAAATAGTGTTTACGCGCGCAACGGGGCAATAATTAAAAAGTCATGTATAAATTTGATTAAAAAAAAATATTATTATAAAAAATATGCCTTCGGGATATTAATGAGCGCAATGGGGAAATTAAATATTCGCATATAAATTTATAAATTAGATTCAGAAAAATATATTGTCAAAGAATATCTCTTCGGGATATTATTAATTAGTCTAAATAATTGATTGGAAAAATAGCGTAGGCGCGCGCAATTGGAAAGCTAAATAAATGTTCGCGTTTATTTGGTTTTATAAGAATATTAAAAGATGGATAAACATCGCGAGATATTAAATTGATTAAATGTATGAAAAAATAGTATTCACGCGCGCAACGGTGAAATAATTAAAAATTAATGTATAAATTTAATTAAAAAAATATAATTATGAAAAATATCCCTTCGGGATGAATGTGCGCAATGGGGGAATTAAATCTATGCAGTTAATTGGTTTTATATGAATAATAAAAGATGGATAAATACCGGGGGATATTAACGTAAATTAAATGTTTGAAAATAAAGTGTTTACGCGTGCAACTGGGAAATAATTAAAAACTCATGTGTAAATTTGATTAAGAAAAATATAATAATCAAAAATATCCCTTCGGGATATTATTAATTAAACTAAATAATTGATTAAAAAAATGGCTGAAAATGTCGGGAAAATAAAATGGTTGTTAAATGTTGTTCACGTGGGTGATGAGACTACGCCCCCAAACTCGCTGGGAAACAAAATGGTTGTTGAATGGTGTTTAAGTTGGTGATGAGACCACACCGAAAAATGGCGGGAAAACAAAATGACGGAGACAAACGTGGTGAAAAAATCCGCGCCGACGTGGGCGGGGTTAGGATAGATGACACACGTGAGGAGGGGCGGAGGTTAGGTTAGACCACGTCCTTTCGGGTTAGGTTAGACCATACCCCTGCGAGTTGGGTTAGACCAGGCCCACTGAGGAAGAGGGGAAGCCCCAGTGCCCGCTAATCCTATCTACTAATACTTGACCGTTAGTCAGCAGTGGTGTTGGTAAACATTTTTGGAGATCTATGGTTACAACAGTTTCATTTGAATTTTCTCTCAATTTTAGCTTATCACCTCTTTTTAAATCATATCTCTTCTTGGCCCCTGTTTTCTGATTATCAAGTTCAGACATTAGAGATAATTTCCCATTTTCGTTAGTTCTAACTACTAATTTACGTTTAAAATAATCACCCCCATCGTGGGTATCGGGTTTGGGAAGTTAAGTTCGCTGTTAAATATTTTCTTGAAATATGGATATTTTACAATATTTTACAATACATTTCCTCTGGAGTAACACTATTTTCTTTGCATTTATCGGTATACAATGAGACCATGATGCTGATATTGAGACCTGGTTCCGTTTCCTTTCTTCGCGTTATAATGGGTTTCGGTTACAGGAAAAGAAGCGATATATGCGTTTTCTGTGACTAAATTCTTAGTATCTACTGATAATGCATTTGTTTAAGAATGATTTTTTCGTTTATTTGGTGTGGATATACAATATCCCTTACTTCAGGTACCGAAATACAGAGGTCAGAACAACAATAGGCAAAAATGGACATTTTCCCTGTGTGAACTCTCACAGAAACTTAATTGTTAGCTCCAAGTGGAGAAACGTTATCAAGGTATAATTTTTGAGGTCAAATTCAAAATACAGATAAGCAATCCGAAAATTCCATTTCTAACAATGAATGAAAAATTTAAAACGTTCCAGAAGTAATAAATTATTTAATTGTTACGTAAATATGTTTATATTCGAGGCTGTTTCAATTCTATCGATTGGTGGTATTAGTTGAGTAGATTAAAATTTTACAAAATCAAGGTTATCTTGATTTTGCGTAAACAAATATTAAAGTAGCAATCCGATTTGACCTGTTTATCTATATTTTTATTTATTTGCAGGACAACGTAATTAGTTTCTTAGTACATAGTGGAACCTAATATTGAATGTTACAAAACAGCTCGTTTTTTATCTAATAAACGTTAAATTAATCTAAATTATTTTACAGAAATGAAATTAGCATTGTTTTCAGTAGTTGTCATCACACATTTCTTTTTTGCCCAAATTAATTGCAAAGAAAACTTCATAGACGGTGAGTAAAATTATTTAGGTCATCAATGGCTATTATTTTTAGTAACCTTCAGATTATTGTTGGCGAGACTACTTTGGGATTACGCCAAAAGATGCTTTAAAAGCAGGGAAGGATAGATCAGGAAGACCGATTTATATTGGTCAAGTTTTATTCGAAAATAAGTTAATACCTGGAAAAATACATGAAGATGAAAAGCTAGTGCATTTTGAGTTTCGTCGAGCACACACGATCAACGAAACTCTAAAGGTATACCTAAAACACGTGCTCATACCCTATATGATAAAGTAGAGGTCGAAAAGTTCACGGTTAATTATAATTTTAGATTCTGTGTTCAAATAACCCGGCAAGATTCGAATGGATCTCAGTTACAACTTCGCAAGCCTTTCGTGGTATTGGGAAGTATTTCTTTACAGGAGGCTTTGAAAAGGGCTACGAAACCTTCATTGGGAGAGCTATGTCGCATGGTGAGCTCACTGTTGGGAAAATTGTTTGCAGTCGCATAGAATGTTATAGATTAACAACAATCGAAAATGGTACATGGTACGGTCATAGTAATTTTGAGATTCTTGCCTATAATCCAAGTGTTCTTACCACTGAGCCTGAACCAATGAAACAAACATTTGTACCCTTTTTATTATTATTCATTATGATAGTTGGTGTATTAATCGGCCTTTTTTTAATAATAAGAATGTGTTAATATTATATTTTATTAAAAAAATATTCATTTATATATAGTTCTCGCGTTATTACTTAAATAACCTTGACAGCAGGAAGTTAAGGAAAAACAAAATATATACGAAGAGCAGGTGCTTAAGTTGTAATCTAGTAATTGTATGTTGCCTTGTTTTTACTTACAGTTGTAGATAGATTGTGAAGTATGTACCGAGCGACTCTTAAGATGAAAATATACACAAGGATATATAAATGCAAATCTTATGCCTATCTTCTTATCACTGGTTGAGAAAAACAGAAGATCACACCGCTTACTACAAATCTAAAATGATTTATTCTCTGTATCTTTGAGAATGTAGTGCTTTAAAGTAATACTCCTGTTGGTTACCAATTTAGTAGTGTTGATAAATTTAGTTAAATTACTGTACTACGTAATTTTAAAAGGTTTCAGTGAAGGTAACCAAACTATTTCCAAGTTTTATTATTTAAAATAGGCCTGACGGAGATACGCTTTTTATTCAGACAATAAATTGCTGTGCCGCTATGTCTTACCTGGAGGTAAATTTTTATACTCCAGTTTCAATATTTATTTTAAAACTTTTGTAGGTCACACCAAAATTTATTTACACAAATTATATACCATTAGGTAACAAATCACAGGAGTTCTATACATTTATCTAAATTCAAATTAAAACCACAATAATATAAAAATTATGCAATCAATTAATGAAATTTACAAAATTGGAAGGGACAAATATTGAAAAACTTTCCTTGGCTGGGATTTGACCCAGGATTTTTGGATAGATTCTCCAACGTGTTAATAATTACCCTACCAGCCTGTTAAAAATTTTTCTATAAATGTACCATTTTTAAAGTAACGATGTTTATACTACTGGATCCTAGTAGTTTTGAACCGTATATTTCTATATTTGAATTATGCACAACCTCTTCAAATATTAATATCATAATCCATTGAACACAAAAGTTTAATTTCGAAACAACTAACATCGTACATATACAGGGTATACCACTTAAAACTCCCAGGCCAAATATTTCAGTAATTTGACAAGATAGTCGAATTTTATGAACGATATTTGCTTGATAATGAAAATAACTGTATTCTTGTGTCAATGAAATTACTGCATGTTTTAAAATGTAGATGGCGCTTTAATGCAAAGTAATTTTTTGTGTGAATTATAGGGCAGCATCTTTTAGCCAATACAACGACTTTTCTTTCTGCATTTTTCCAGGATGCCGTTATGGTACATTGAATCAATACCTAGCCTTGTTGATGAATACTTAGGGGCCCCTTAGGTTTACCCTGAAGTACCCATTTTAGATTAGTGTTTTATATAGGTTTCCTTAGCCAGGCTGTAAAAACTCTCTTATAGCTTGACATGGTGTCACGGATTGTAGCTTAGTAGCTATGCGGTAGAGTAGGGGGGTATGGTGTAATCGGTGTAGATATAAAGTTGTTAAGCACAAAACTTCACGGCTGGTCTCTTCTCAGTTCGGACAACGTTAAAGCCGGCTTAAGGCAAAAGTAACAGAAAAAGAAAGTTCAGTGAAGAGCCAAATAGGGCGCCAGTCGTTCACTATAAAATAAGTAGAAAAACCACAAAGAACACCCGAACGACAAGATGTCCTCTTATAATAAGTTTACTTACAGTACGAACTCGGCCTCTGGTACAGTAGACCTAAGTA
>JAHWXV010420211.1:0-11527 GCA_024586415.1 Phrixothrix hirtus
ATATATATATATATATATATATATATATATATATATATATATATATTCCACTGAGTACAATTTAAGCTTCTTGAAAGGTATCTATAACAACAAAATACGTAAATAATTATTTTAATAATTATTACGCATTTTATAATTGGCTTAATCTAATAGACCACCGTCGTGCATTGGAGTGTTAATCTGTGTCAGAACTTGGTCAAATGAACATGCTCATTTTTTTATAAAAATGAAAGAAAGTGCGAGAGGACTAAAAACTATTCGCGTATTAAGAGATGTCATGGGTTAACTCAAAGTCTTTAACTTTTATTGTGAAAATAACTAACTTAATTACAGGCGCGTTAAAACTGAAGCTTAAAAGTTCGCATTGAAATTGTAGTGTTGCACAAAACATGTCGAAGGACGGTATAGTATATTACGATACAGGACTGATTAATGACTCATAAAAGGTCGAGGAAAAGTTAGAAAAACGAGACACAAAAGTTAAGCCAATTACAAGAATTTGATACCAAACCTAGATCGTTGCTTATTTTGTACATAATGATATCGCGTTACAATGGTAATCACAACAGTTCGGAAATATATCAGAATGTGACAATCAACATAGCTGGAAAGTGTATAAAAATTGGCCGCAGCATAAACACAGTATACCGAGTATCAGTGGATTAAAGTGCCTCTTTTAATCCTGAGAGTGAAGGTTTATTTGTTGAGTGATAGAGACAATAAAAATCTCTCAAGAGATTAAAAAGCACTTTAGTCCTGAGGTATATACATCATCTTTTGAATTTTCGATTAATTTAAAATCAAGAAGATCGAGAAGAATAAAATTGCACGATTTTGAGAGACAGATGTATACTTCACGGTAAGCACTATTTAATAGCTATTTATGCACCAAAGGAGTTACGTAGGTGATAACGCCCAAAAAGCGGCGAATGTAGCTCGATAATAGTTATCATCTAGTAACTCTAGTGGTGCATAGAAGACTTTATTTTTCATTTAGTTATTATTTACTTATTACTGTAACGGTCAAGGCATTATTGGCGGGAGTTATCAATTCATAACTTCTTCTTATGCCATTATTACTGGAAGTCACCGAATATCTACAGTACTCAAATGTTTTACTTATTGGTGATTTCAACATTCCCAATTCCTGTTCTGATTGAAATTACAATGCAATGTATAACTTTTTAGATGTTACGTACTTATCCCAGTTTAATAATGTTCGAAATATAAACAATCGTCTTCTTGATTTTATTTTATCCAACGTTTCTTGTCTAGTTTCTAAAGATAACTCACCTTTAATCAATGAAAATGTTCACCATCCTGCGTTATTTACTAAGCTTAATGTATGCCTTGAAAATACTTCAAAGTTTTCCATTCTGTGTATAATTTTAAAAAGGCAAGTTTTCCATGACTTTATAATTCTTTCATTAATATTGATTGGTCTGTACTTTC
This sequence comes from Phrixothrix hirtus, assembly GCA_024586415.1. NCBI lineage: Eukaryota > Metazoa > Arthropoda > Insecta > Coleoptera > Phengodidae > Phrixothrix > Phrixothrix hirtus. The sequence goes on from JAHWXV010420211.1 coordinate 1,453, forward strand.
TAATACTCTTCATATGAACATAATAATAACAGGGTTATATTTTCAAATTACAAACAAGAAAGAAATATAACTATTTTAACAAAACAAATCTTTAGTAATCGGAAAATCGACGGCAATCAGATGACCACATTACTGGGGACCCTGTTCTACCTTACCACCGACACATAAATAAATATAAACACACTGCATAAATATACATACATTTATTTTAAAATTTTTGTATTTTAACAAATTTTAACACACAACTACTTACGATACGTATACGCTAAGTATTAATTATTAATGCTAAATAGCCAGTCTAATGCAGTTTTTAAATGGTAACAATTTTAGAATTTTAAATGTCGCAGGAATAGAATTATATAGTTTAGCTACATTATAAAAAAATGATGATCTAAATAACCGACTATGATGTATAGGATAATCTATTAAACCCCTTTGCCTTAAATTTAAGTTATGGGTATCAGTGCGAAACCTAAATTTACTATAAAAATACGGGGGTGATTTAGTAAAAATTATTTTATGATAGAATACAAGTAAATGCAATATGCGTCGTTTTGCCATATTAAGCCAATTCGTTTCTTTAATTTTATACTGTATATGCTCTCTGAGTTTAATACCATACATAAGGTGCAAGCAGGAGTTTTGGCACCATTTCTATTCTATTATAGTTAATTTATCAATACAAGCTCCATAAACTGAATTCATAAGAAATTTAAGAAGAACAGAAAGATGTGCTGTTTCAATTTTTTTAATAATTTTTTAACCCTTCGTAACTCGCGGTCTATTCTGTAACGCAAGAGGTCGCGGAGTACCTCACAGTTACAGTTACAGTTAATTTCTACAACTTTTGTGCATGTTATGAACTTGCGGTGTTTCAATTTAATTCTTAGTTTAACTTTACACATATTTAATGATTTTAATTAACACGAAAAACGATGACATAAACAATTACATTAATTTATTAAAACAAATTGGTAAAAATGGTGGATTTAATGAGGCAGTTGTTACACAGCAGTGTATAAAATATAGCCGATAGTCACCCAAATTCATTCCAAAGCAATTTTATAAACCACCTATATGAACCCACTTCATTTTATTAACTATCAATAGTTATTACACGCGATGCTCTATAAACAATCCAAGTATGAAAGCGGAAGCGGAAATAATAAAGCAACAGCTACATCCAAGTGTAACGAGGTATGGGCCATCGCATCGGAAATACTAACAAAAATGATGCTTATGTATCTATCAAATCCGCCGCGTCCTCCGGAGTCTTAAAAACTAGCGACACACTTTGAAATACAACAATAAATACATTTCACCATGTTATGCATTAATGTGGATGTTTTTCAAATTTTCTGAACTTAAACTTTTTATTACTTTGGAGCATGAATATTATTCATAATACATATTTGTACAGTATTTTACTGAAATTTTGCATCATGGCTGAGATTTTAGTACTTCCTTAATTATTTTGACATGAACTCTAGTAGTTCCTAAAATGCTACTCGAAACGCGTTATAAGGACGAAACTGAAAGCACAACCAACGCTAAATAAAAGCAACTTCCATTGAACTATATACAAGGACCAAAAAGAGAATGGACAATCTAATAACTTGTACTAAAATATATGTCGCGTGTTTATATAACGCATTCGACAATTTCTTTAAAAGGCTGTGCTCCTTCAGGCTATTTTATAGTCCATTGTTTTCTTATAGTAATTTACATTTATAGAAGTTTGTTAAACACATGATACAAAATTCATCTAATAGTTATTAACAAATGCAATTAATATAGAATATTTCAATATAGGCTGTTAAATAAATTTAATAAATGTTTATATGGCTTATATGCTTTTATAATTCATTTTCAGTAGTGTGAAGTGGAGCCTTTGGTTTCATTAATTTATCTAACTAAAGAATTTAATATTATTCAATCTAGCTAAAACATCTTAATATAAATCTATAGTGGCACATTTTAGTAAAAGTTTCGTTGTGTAACAATCAGTTCGGTGGTGCAGAGGTAAGTACGTCAGATTATAGTTCTAGAAACCCGGCTTCGATTCCCGGCCGTCCCTAAAAGTTTTCGAAAAATTCGTACTCCTATTATACAATATAATTCATATTCTCTTATTAATCGCCTATCACTATCACTTTGGTTTAAAATGGCACAAACAAAACAACGTCAAACTCATATTTCTATTTGAGAATTAGTAATTAAATTGCATTGTATTGTATTTATTGAAAATGTATTTGATAGATTCAAGTTTATTTTTATTGTTTTGGCTGTTTAGCATCGTGTGCAATGTTTTAACCTAAATATTTATTGTCAAACATATTGCTTAACCTTTCCATTATTAAAAACAAATGAAACCCATTAGATTTGCTAGTCTAGTACAAAATAGCGAAAAGAAAACTTACCAAAATATAGCCTATTGAATTGAATTGCTTTCCGCTCTATGTAACCTACTTATCCATATACAATAGAAATAGGGACAAAGTATAGCGAAAGCCAATGTGATATCTTTGTTTCAGGATGATGCCAATTTTACAACCGCAGCCTGCGTTTTACAATATTTTTTGTAATAGTTTGACAGTGTGACAAGCATTAAAAGTAGTATACGATATGTGACTTCAGATGTTTTAATAAATCGAATTTATAAAATATTTTTATAGAATTGTTTACGGTGAGACAATAGTAAATGAAAATAGTTCAAATTAGTAAGGACAGATTTTTTAATAACATTTTTGGAAGAATCGAACTCGCGTTTCTAGAACTGCTACCTAACGAGCCTGCCTCTGCATTAACGACATGATTGTTGGGCGTAACGAGAATTTTACTTAACTGTGCCCCTATAAATTAATATTAAAGTGTTTTATCTAAACTTTCCAATATTCAATTTTCTAATTCGATATAAAAATCCTTGTTATAAAAATCATAATAAATACAACTGCAACCTAGATTGTCAATTAATAAAATAAAATGCTCCATCTCTGACCATTAAAAATCTGGTGTGACACAACACAGACTTTCTCTTACGCACATAAGCAAATAGGATTAGAGAGCACAAGACCCACCTCCCACTGCTATAGGGAAAATAGAATGGGTGATATAAAATTTTTATTCTCTACACCTTTAGCATTATGGCAGGGGTGGATCATATCAAAACTGATTTCTATGTTTCTGTTAGTTTTTTGACGGGAAATATGACTCGTGTTTGGTATGGAACTAGTCAAAAGTAACCAGCCTGTTATAGGACCCTGGACACTCCATGTATTCAAATGGAAATTTTGTAGCCAAACACGGACAAGGAGTGTATCCCTGGACAGCTAAACCTACAAGTGTATAATATTACATATCTTTCATACGGAGATTTTTCTGATAATGTATCAGGGAGTCAGGTGTGGACAAATTAAACAGCTGAGTATGCGCAGTACAGCGCCATCTCGGATTATAAGGTCACGTGCTTAGTATCCAAATACACGGTAAACATCGATCCTTTACGTAATGATAGCTTACGTTAAAGAGCGGCTAGGTTAGGTCAGGATAGAAAAAGCTAAGTTCGCGCATTTATAAGTTTACGTTTTATTCTTTTGTCTTTGTCGCTCATATTCAGCAATTCAATTGGTCTATTAACAGGTTTTTGCCAACAACTGGTCTATTTTCAACTGGTCTGTTCACAACCGGTCTATTCTTAACTGGTCTGTTCATAACGGGTCTGCTCACACATGTCCATTCACAACAGGCCTGTTCACAACAGTACTGTTCATAAGAGGTCTATTCACAACAGGCCCGTTCACAACAGGTCTGTTCGTCACAGCTCTATCAACAACAGGTCAGTTTGCAACAGCTCCGTTCACAACGGGTCCTTTCATCACAGGTCCGTTCAAAACAGGTCCGTCCACAACAGGTCCGTCCACAACAGGTCCTTCCACAACAGGTCCGTTCACAACAGCTCTGCCATCACAGATATGTTCACAGCAAGTCCGTTCGCAGCAGGTCCGCTCGAAACAGGTCTGTTCATAACATGTATGTTCACAACAGGTCAGTTCACAACAGGTCCATTCACAACAGGAAACAGGTATTAGCAACAATGTGTTAACAGACCAATTGAATCGCTGAATATGAATGATAAAGACAAAAGAATAAAATGTAAACTTATATATGCGCGAACCTAACTTATTCTATCCTGGTCTAACCTAGCCGCTGTTTAACGTAAGCTAACCTTACGTAGAGGAACGATGTTTACCGTGTATTTGGATACTAATCACGTGAACCTACAATCCGTGGTGGTGCGGTACTGCGCATGCTCAGCTGTTTAATTTGTCCACACCTGACTCCCTGATACATTATCGAAAAATCTCCACATGAAACATATGTAATATTGTCCACTATAGACTTATTTGTTCACCGATACACTCCTTGTCTGTGTTTGACTACAAAATTTCCATTCAAATACATGGAGTGTCTAGGGTTCTAAAACAGGCTGGTTACTTTTAATTAGTTCCATGCCAAACATGAGTCATATTTCCTGTCAACAACCTAACAGGAAAATGGAAATCGGTTTTGTTAAGATCCTCTCCCCGCCATAATGCAAAATGTAGTGAGAGTAAAAGTTTGAGTATCACCCATGCTACTTTCCCTATATAACTGGGAGATGGGTCTCGTGTTCTCTAATCCTATCTACTCGCATAGATGTGAAAATAGCGTCTACTAATGATTAGATTATTATTTAGGTATATTATGAAAACAACAATTGTAACGATAACGCATCCAAGTTACTGGATAGGCGAAAGACTGATTAACTCAGGAGATTTTCTCTGATTACTTGCTTCGACGCAATTTTTCATTAAAAATGTTAATTACGCGTAAAGAGGAATTAGATGCATAATAACCGTGGCACATTTAAAAAAAACTTAGGACTGTTTTTGAGAAAATCGCAAAAAAACTTAAAAGTCGCAAGAATAACATGGCACTTCCGTAATTCGATTTTAACTTACTTCTTGACACCTCGTGTGCAGAATATTAAACACTTAAATATAAAACTTCATTCTTTATGGTGTTTAATTTTTTAGATACGTTATTCACAATTAATACTTCAAGTACTTCCGATTAAGCGATTTTCAAAAATTTATTAGAGAAACTGCTTAGTTATAATAAAACGGAATGAAAAATCTAAAAAATGTACCAAGTTTTAAGGAAATTGTTTAAACCGATTTCAAGAAAATCGCGAAAAACGAAAATTCGGAAAATATCTAAAAATGACAGAAATAAAATGGAACTTCCGATTATTCGATTTTAACGAAATTATTGATTTTGCATGCAAATATAGTTTTAACCACAATTCTGAATTTTCATTCAGCTAGGACTGTTAGTTTTATAGTTACATTATTTAGAGTTAACGATGAAGGTACTTTCGGTTACTCAATTTACGGAAAAGTTTCTGAGAAACAACTTAAGCTATATAAAAGGCATTAAATGGCCAAGAAATTCAATAAATGTTAAATAATCGTTACAGTCGGTTTCAGGAATATAGCGTTAAACTAAAAATTCGGAAAATATTTTACAATAACAGAAATAAAGTTTTACTTCCGGTTATTCATTTTAACCAAATTCTTGATTTAGCACACAAAGGTAGTTTGGACCTCAAACATAAATTTTTATTTATTTATGACTTTCACTTCTATAGTTATTTTATTCACACTTAATGGTAAGAGTACTTCCGTACACTCATTTTACTTACGTTTTTGTGAGAAATCGTCTTAATTATATGAAAAGTCATTAAATTTCTAAGAAATAAAGTAAATTTAAAAAAATCGTTGAAGCTGAGTTCGAGAAAATCGCTAAAAATCAAAAAATCACAAGAGTAAAGTAACATTTCCAGTCATAGGATTTTAGTGAAATCATTGTAGTCGCTTGCAAGGATAGATACAAGCTCATATGTAAAATTTTGTTCATTGACGACTTTTCGTTCTCCAAATATCCTGTTCAAACGCACGCACGCACACACGCACTATACTGTATTTCATATAGGCAAGAGAAAGTAAAAATGAATTATAAGAGCATGTAAACTTAAAATTCATTAAATTTACTAAGGGAACTGTATTAAAGGTCTTCTGTATCAATTACATTTATATTAATAACTATTACTATAATTTTGTATGAAATTTTTAACGAACTTCTACAAATGTAAAATATTACAAGCAAGCAGTGGACTATAAATAACCTGTAATGAACTTGACCGTGCAGTGGAACTACGATAAATTATCCAATAAGTTACACAAACACGCGGCGTATATCTTAGTACTGGTTATTCGATTGACCATCCCATTTTGGTCCTGGTGTACATATCTTAAATACCAACCATTTTTCTTGAGAAAGGTGCGTAGATAATACTTAAGATGCCTCAGTACATTAATAAGCTAGATGCGGATGGTTCTTTCTGAACCGCCTGTCATAAGAGGTGAGAAAGGAATAATACTATTGGTAAATATTAAAAAAAATTGAAAATAGCGATGCTACTCGGTTGCTGGAGGTAAAAGGGAAGTCTTTCCATATAGCCATTCTAGGATATGTTACCAAACGAAATCTAAAATTCTAAAAGATGGAAAGAATTCATGCAAGATCATAAACAGATCAAATAATTAAAACTCAAATTGAGAAACAAGACCGGAATGGATTATTATTAAATGTATAGTAAGTTAGATTACATACACATGTGCATTCTATATTTACGGAAAATCCTATAAGTGACTTAAGCATGCAAGTATATCAAGTTAATTATTTGAGCAGTAAGGACTGATTAAATTAACTGTGCTAATGCAAGGGAGAATTATTTCGGATGCAATAACCAGAAAAATTTTAACAGTTCTAAGCAAAACTAACGTAGGTGGTGTAGATAATAATTCAAGCGAAAACAACTTACTAGGATAGAAGGATGAACACTTAGCATTAAGTTTTTGAAGAGCACATTTACTTATTCTTTACCTGTGCCTACGACAAATTTCACAAGGCTGAAAGGTAAATAAATTGTAACTACGTTTATAGTGTTTCTTATCTCTAACCATCATAATGTTATTCTAGCCAGTTGCGGGATTCGCCCAGCTTGTCTGGGTTGATAACTTAATGCTATTCCAATAATTTACGGAACAAGTCAACTTTTCTAGGTTAATAGCTTCTTCGGCGTTAGTTTAGAACTACGGAAGGTGTCACGTAGTTCGAAATGGTGGTGATATTAAGCTGCGTCCAGACTATCGAACTGAAGCGCGAACCGAACCTCGTCGAAAGTCTGAACATTACTCAATCAACGTCTACATTATAGAACTGAACCGTGAGTTGAATGCTCTTACGTGTTTGTAAAAAAGCTTAAACGTTCCATCTAAAGTCGGTATTTTGACGCAACATCAAAGGATGCTATAACGTTCGGTTTCGCGAGCAGAACACAGAACCTCACATGTGAAAGTTTAATTAAGTATTTTTTATAGTTACGTAAGAGAGAATGCATTGGTCAGACAAAGTGTTCAGAATTAATTAGGAAATACGAGAATTCTTAAATTTTGTGGAATAATAAATGTCCACAGTATTTCAATAAATTGAGAGGGCAAGATGCCTGGTGCGAAACTGCGTCAATGTTAAATTTGAAAATTGAGACGTGTAAAAATAAAATGACCATAAAAGAAAAGGCAACCGTTATCTTTAAATTGAAGCTATTTTAAAAAGGCTTTAACAAATATTTTAAGTGTTGACGACAAAGCTCTTTCATAAAATTATGAGGAGTTACTGTAAAACAGGAGGTTTAGATTAGCTTGCTGGATTTCAACTCAAACGTGTAGCTTGTATCTAATAACTTAAAGTGCTTTATTAAATGCCAAAAAAATCTATATCTACATACTTTCAAAAGTGCATACTTTAAAAAATAATGCATATATAGTAGAAACATATATTTCTGCAGTCACTAATCATAATGTTTGGTAACGAAACTAGTTAACTGTTAAAAGCATTATTTATATTCACTAAATTACAGTTATTTATTCACACGTATTCCTTCAAGTATTTATTTGGCTGCACTCTAAAGACAAAGTTTATAGTTCTATTTATTTATACCTGCGTTTGACAATACAAGATTCTAAGCGACACTGAAACTAAGGCAATTTAGTCTGATATTCATATATGCAGGAGAAATTTCAGAACTTTAAGGAATAATAAAGAATAAAGTTGTCCCACTCTTTGTCCACATTCTTACTGTTCCAGTTATGCATTCCTCCCAACGTATGGGGCTAAACGATTCTTGTCAAGCACGTCGGGTTTTCCTCTGAACAATTACAGTATTGGACAGATGCCGCTATTTTATAATGGCCCCCCAAAATCTTTGCAACTTGGAGGGTAGACTTCGTCGTCGCTGAGGCTGGTAGAATCTAATCAGATCATTGGGCTAGAATACTCGTTGTTTAGAAATTCATTCGATCAGTGACAATGTGAATGTTATTGCAGACTTATTCGTTAATTGAATTTAGTTGCCTTGGGAGATATTTGAGAGACGCATTTCCTGCACCCTCCTCCTCTCCAAGTTTGCTGCCAAACTACAAATCGTCCGACAGTTTAACTTTGCACCCAAACAACACTCTAGCTAAGGCCTCTCCAGTCATTTTATCTACAGCTAATCGATATGCCATCAAGAACATATGTAATTACTAGTCCCAATCTCTTTGATAGTTTGAGATAACTTTTGACAAATATTTTCCCAATGCTTAATTCATGCGTTCTATCCCATCTAACTGTAGATGAACAGCAGTTCTGGTCTTGTGTATCTTGAACATCTGTCAGAGACTTTCAAATGGGCCTGAGTGAAAATTTCTTCCTTGGTCTGAATTATAACGAGCTGGAACGAGTCGTGTGCCCAGAAATTGCTACAGATGTTATTTGTCTAAAATTCGCTGGTTGCTCCGGCCACCACAGGGGGGATCCTACGTCCATGCTAAAACTAATTTGGCAAAAATACAGGAGTAATTTGCGAACGTCAAAAATCGGGAAAACAGTCGCGATAAAGGGCGCCACCTTGTATTAGAATTGTCTAAAAGTCAACTGTTTTGGAACGGGAGAACAAACAACTCGAGTTCCTAACCTAAAGGACGAAATTGTAGAAGTACATACCTAGCAATGAATTATTTTGCGTACGCCACTGGATTCCTTTTTCGACCAGGTTAAAATAGGACGTACAATCTGAAATACGCTATTTACTTACTACTCACTAATACCTGAAAGAAAATATCCGTTGTTACACTACTGGACTATCCATTAAAAGAATTAGAAATGCGGTATTTAAATTTTTAATAAAATGATAAGAGGACAGATATACAACTTATACCATTTGCATGAATCACTTACCGAGAATAAGAAATCAATAATTCCCTAAAAAAAATTACGTTCGGGGATCCCTTGTTTATAATAATAATAATTAATTCTAAATTAGGTAACAGAAATTAGCCTTAATGGCTTCAATACTTTAAATAATCATAAATTAAGGCAAAATTTAGTCTTCTATCTATAACGTTAACTCAATCCTCTTTTCTTTGTACGTGATTGAACTTAAGCTTCCAGCGAAATTTAAGTACAGCAAATAGGGAGCTGTTAGATTCACGTAATTTAATTCATAAATTAACGCGAATCTAACATAGAAAAATTAAATTAGTTGTATAGATTTTATTTTTCTAAAAGATTGTTAATTTATAAGAAATTAGCTAAGGGTAGATGTAAGTATAATCTAGAAAGTTTTAAAATTTCTAAAGGATAAAAGACGTCAATAAAATTTGCAATATCCTAAGTGTAGTTCGGCGAGTGGAAAAATACTAAAATTCGTTGTTTTAAAAATACGTAAAAAATAAAATTTCAAACGAACCGCAGCTCGACCTAGAATCATAAAACTCCAATGAGGGTAAAAGCAATAAAAACTTTCCACGAAGACGCAGCTCAAGAAGTACACTTTCACAAAACGGTCAAATAACAGAGACGAGAAACAAATTTCAAATTTTGAAATCCAACAACAGGATTGGTCCAATTTCAGTTGGAAGGAATTCTG